>VCNE01001486.1:0-32311 GCA_009869805.1 Oncopodura yosiiana
TTGAAAAGCAAAAATTATAAAAATAATTTCCACTAAAACTCTACGTTTCTTATTTATGGCTAGATAGTTAAATTTTATATTTGTTGATAATAATTTATTTTATATTTGACTTTGTTGTACAGAAGTAACTGAGAAAGTTGGAAAAGAAAATGATGATGATAATGATGATGATGATGATGAAAAAGAAGAGCCTTCAAATTTGCCAACACTTCGACCTTCTGCATTACCATTTCGTATGAAAAGTGGCAAAAATTATGTCTCTGTAGATGGTGAGTCAACGTTAGTATTTTTCTTTCTCATAATATGTATAAAAATTATGTTTCTATAGACCTGTCACCAGAATTCTCACGATTACCATTTGTAAAAAAGTTGAAAATTTTAAATGAGAGACAAAAAATTGCTGAACTTCTTCTAAGTAAAACTGGAAATAATATTTTAACACGAAGTACTTCTGAAGGCTCAAGTAATCAACCTGGAGGAGGTGGAGGAGGAGGAGCAATGAGCAGTGGAGGCTCAATGGATGAAGATGATGATGAAAATGAATTAGATGCTCAATTACATTCACTTCAAATGGGTCGTAGAAGTCAATCTAGTCGAGAACCATTTGAAGGTGAAACAACTCAACATCCTACAGAATTTCAACTACCTACAGACATTCCTCCTTCTCCTTCTGTTATTATTCCACCACCTCCTCCGCCAAGAAGAGGATCAATTTCTTCAACACAAAATACCAAAAGTGACCTTACTTTACCACTAGATTCATCTAGTAGTACTACTACTACACAAGAAGAGTCAACCTCAATAATTTCACCAGAAAGTCCACAATCTCCAGAATCAAATGAGACACCAGAGCGTCGTACACTTAAAAGTATTTTAAAAAGATTAGCAGAAGCTAGTGACTCATCTCTAGAAGAATTAGAACAACTTGACTATCAAAATTTATTAAAAACTCCAACATTGGTTGGTTTTGCAGCTAGACATAGGAAATTTTCTAAAAATGTTACTTTTCAAAAACAAGCTGTAACTGTTGTGTCTCCTGATGGGAATACTATACCATTCCTTCAATTACACCACAATGATAATGAAGAAGAAGAGGAAGATACTGGAATTGCAACACAAACTTCACCTCAGTCGCCTAACTCAGATTCTGCTGTAGAGGTCAGAAACCTTTAGTTTTATTTTCTTTTATGACATATATAGTATGTAGCACCAGTTGCATAAAACAACTAAGAAAAGTTTTGGACTATGTTACTTCTACAACAGTAGAGAGAAAGATTTTGAATTAAGTAGTGAATCTATATAAGATATATAGCATTTTATTACAAATCAATACAAGTATTACTATTGCATTCCTCCTTGTGAACGTGAGTACATATTATAGTTTGTTCATCACCAAGTGTAGTACTTTACAACCTATATATTGTAGTAGTAGTAGTAGTAGATAGTCATAAAATGTAATTTAGTCTCAAAAGAATTTCATATTTGAGTGAGAGACACATTGACTTTCATCTTGATTGAATTCTTTTGTATTTTGATATTGTAGAACATGAAGATGAAACTAACTGCCTTGTCACTATTGCTGAAATCTGGTGCTACTACAACAGAGATGCTCTCAAACAACAACAACAACAGCTGGTAGCGATCTAAGTGTCGCTCAAGAAGAAATAGTAAGAGAAGTGGTTCTCTCTATTAAAAATATAATACAAGCCAGATTGGATGAAATCCAACAAAAGTTTCAAGATAGATTTGTAGCATTAGAGACTGAAGTTAGAAGAAGAGATGAGCTTATTTCCTTGCTTCAACAAAGAATACAAGAGCTTGAGCATAAGACCTCAAGTTATAATAATGGAAAAATATTAAATCATCGTGACAATTTGGAACTAGGTGAGACATTTTAAGTAGAGTGGCAAGAAGGTATATTTATATACTCTTGTTCTCACTACCCTCTCTCACTCACTCAGTCAAAAAGACTCTACTACTACAATTATAAAACAATAATTATAATTATTTTGTTAAATTTCAGATGATAGTGATGATGATGATGATGATGAAATACTTCTACAAAGAGACAAAAACTTTCAATCACAATCTTCATTTTTATTTTCTCGTGGTGACTCTATTGACACAGTGATTAGTGCAAAAAAAAACTCTACTACTACAATTATAAAACAATAATTATAATTATTTTGTTAAATTTCAGATGATAGTGATGATGACGATGATGATGAAATACATCTACAAAGAGACAAAAACTTTCAATCACAATCTTCATTTTTATTTTCTCGTGGTGACTCTATTGACACAGTGATTAGTGCACAAGACTATGATGATGAAGTATTTGAAAGATCTCAAATACTTAATGAAGAAGACGATTCATCAGCTAGTCATCAACAAGCTAGTCAATTATTACAACAAGGTTCCTCTTCAATGAATACAACAACAGCAAATACATGGTCAACTCATCATCATTTAGCAGAAGAGAGTATCGAAATGGAACAAGTATCTGAAAATGAAGATCAAGAAGACAGTGCTACTCTTGCTCCTTGGCAGTTGGAATTTCATTGTGATAAACCAGTTAGAAATGGTTCTACTCATTTATTACATCTTCCAGGCTTACCTCCAATTCCTGACTCTGTTGCTCTTGAACTTGGAAATACTTCCACAGAATATGAGTCATCGTCATCTGATGATGATGATGCAACAACAGGGTCTAAAAAGGAAAGCACCAGTAAAAATAAATCATCCATTAAAGAACAATTACAACAATCATCTGCAGAAGCTGATGAGTATGATGATGATGAAGAAGATTTAAATGAGGAAGACACTGATGTAGAAGATGATGGTGGTGATGCTGACACTGATATTGAAGAAGGTGGTGGGACTGAAGGTGGACGTGGAAGTTTAACAAATAAGAATTGGGAAGTACAAATGCTAGCTAAAGAATTGGAAAGAAGAGAAGCATCAGTGAAAATTGAGGAAGATAGTACTACTGTAGGAGAAATACGACAACTAGAAAATGAAATTAGAGAAATGACTGATGTCGTTTGTCATGGCTCATTGTCACCCACAGAGTTAGATATGGTTGAAGCAGTATTAGAAACTAAAAGTAAAAAAATGAAAAAATTATTTAAAGCATACTCTGTTGATACTAGTTATCCACCAACTCCTAGTCAACAATCAGCAAGACCTTTAACAACTACAACAGCTACTGTTAGTGCTCATACTAGAATGCTATCTTCTTCTACAAGATCAAAAGTTGGCCGCAGTTATGATGATTTTGGAACAAGTGGTGGATCAATTGGTCAACATCCATCATCAGAACAACAACAATTGAGTCCAGGTGAAAGAAGAGAACTGCAAAATGTTGTATTTACAAAGAAACGCTCAGGAATGAGAAGACAAGCTAGTTTATGTGAAGGACCAAGAGAAAGAAATGCTCATCAAAAATCCCCTTTACCAACAACAACAACAGCTCAACATCAAGCAGAATTGTCACCATCAAAAAAAGGACGACGAGAATCGGCTGGCTCTATAAATTCCACTGCATCTTCCACAAGTAGTACGACAACAACAAAATCTTTCTTTTCTAGATTTAGTCTAATAAGACAATTAACATTGTCATCTAAAACTACTACAACTTCTTCAGCAGCAGCAGCAGCATCAGTAGTAGAAAATACAACAAAAAATCCAACAGGAGAAACTTCTACAGCATCACTAGAAAATATTCAAATGTCGGTTAGAGATGAGACAACAGGTATTTTTACTATTCCAACAACAACAATTAGTAGTAGTCCAGCAAGCACAACAATGACAGAAAATCAACCTCTGCTAAAGAAAAAATGAAATAATAATAATTATAATGACTTGTTTTTCTTTGATTTTATATTATATTTTTTTTGTTATATATAGATACATATATTGATGCACTCTTTCAAAGTAAAAAAGTGCTGTTGAAATATAAATAAAATTAACAAAAAATGTAATAAGCATTTTTACATACATATATTTTGACTGTGAATTAACTGTAACGTGATCAAAGCCTTTTCCCAAACCTAATAATAATTAGAACTAATTATTGTAAGACTATTAATTTTTCTCAACCAAATCAGTTGTTATATACATAACTACATAATCAATTTCCTGGATATTATTATTATTACTAAAGTACAGGTCAAAATCAAACTGTGCCATATAATTATACGTAATAATAACTTCATAATAGAATATACTATAGCAAAATCAAGAATTACTATAAAAATTTATAACCACAGAGAAGAAATCAATCAACAAACAAGTATCTTGTATTATGTAAAAAGAGTTTAGTATTATACATTCAATAATGCAATCCGGTTTTTATATAATTTATTGTCCTCTTTCAAAATAAGTTCTAAAAATTATATAGAAAAATGAATGATATTCATATATATAAATAAATATGAACCATTGTGATTATGTATCTTCATTCGGCTGGGTCGATTTTTATGTTTGTGATGGAAATGTTGAGAAATGGCAGAATAAGACATCAATAATAATAAAAAAAACAAGAAAGTTGAAAGCGAGACTTGGAAAGAAAAGTATTGAATTTTTATTTCTGCCTGATAGGCTATCATTCATATGTCATAGAGAAATGCTTCTGGCGGGACTAAAAATGTTTTTGAAGTCATCCGTTTCTTTTGATACTTTTGCCAGTGTTTTTTTACTTTTTTTTTATTACACAACAATGACATCATTGACACATTATTTTGAGCACTGGTTCAACTCAATGTTTGCTTGTCAACATAAACAATTAAAAGAAGAAGAATTTGTTCTGAAAGATATTCCCTGTCGAATAGATGTAGTGACCTTGAAGAGTTTAATTAATGAACCTGATTTTCAAAAATATCCAATTATCAAGATTGAAGAGATAGTCATGCAAATGAAGGAGAATGAGGTAGTAAAAAGTGAAGAGACCTTTTCTGTCTATATAATTTTCTGTATTTTATAGTACATATCTCTTTTATTAGTATTATTACACTGATGCTGAAAGTCACAAATTGGGGAGAAAGTATGCTGATGAGGTTGGTATGTCAACAATGTGTTAGAGTTTTTGAGGTACTTATACATACATATAAGCATCATAGAACATGAATAATAAATAAATACTAAAATGCTAATTTGTTAAAATTATTATAGGACGGAAAATCAAACACAAGACATTTGGCTTGCTACTCTGATTGTATTTTAATTACTGAACAACGACGAACAAGTGCACAACGTTTGTTAAGTGGAGGAAAGTCAAATTATGTAATTCAGGTAGATCGAGAATACATAAAATTGAATAATGTTGATATCATGTGTTGTTTGTTAGACTACTAATTGTTTATCGTTTTTACACAAATAGAAAGTTTTATGGGGAAGTGAAATTACTCTTGTAGAAACAAAGCAAAACGATGACAATGAACCAAAAGCTAGTGGATGTGATGATTTCAATACAATTTTGCTCAAATATCAAGGAGAAGAAATTGGAATTCAATTTCAGTAAGTGTTTTAATATCATAACATATATCTATCTGGTTATTTATTTATTTATTATTATTATTATTATTAATTCAGTACATCATATGAAGTTGACCTAATGAAAGATTATATTTTGAATATGACTGAAGAAACTAAAATGGCAAAAGCCATTCGTCAGAGTTTTGAATGTGAGAAAGGAGAATTGAAGAGAATGAAAAGTAAATTATCATTAAGACCTATTTCTAGTACATCATCATTAGACTCTTGGACACCTAAAAGTCTTTCTGTACCAGAAGCAAAACTGCCAACAAAATATTTAACTCAAACTCCAAATTTTCTTCGTAAATATGAGACTTTGACTTCCGAAGGAGGTTTACATATGTAAAATATTTCTTTCTTGGTTGAAGTTTAAAAATAAAATAATATTTTCTTTTGAGTATGTATGTATAGCATAACTATAAAACTACTTAGTATAGTTAACGAAGGAAATGTTTACTTTTTTTGCAAATTCTTTGCGCATGTTCATAAACATACACATTTCATGTTAATATTCCACAGTATATGTAATTTTCTTTGAGGAACATTTCCGTTTTGTTAGCTCTTCATGTCTCATCTTTATAGTAGTACTTAAAAATATTTTTTAGAGATACAGTAATAAACTTAATTTAGTCAAAGTATGCCTCAGATTAAATTACAAAGTTCAGATGGTGAAATATTTGAAGTGGACGTTCAAGTTGTTCGTTGCTCTGTGACTATACGAACAATGTTGGAAGATTTAGGTGTAGAAGATGGTGAAGAAGAAGTTATACCATTGCCTAATGTCAATTCAATTATATTGAGAAAAGTTTTAATTTGGGCAAAATATCATCAGGTTTGTATACCTCCATGATACAAGCTAAAAATACATTCATCTATATAGTAATACTCCTTACCTCATTTCTCTGTTCTAACCTAGTATATATTATCTATCAATAGTAATAACTTGTACAGTCACTGAAAAAAGCTAACTAACACACTCATATGTATGTATATATACCCAAATGAAAGACTCATGCATAATGTAAGTTTAACCTGAAAAAGAATCTTTATCCTCCACTCGGTTACTCCCGTTTTTTTTGCATGCGTGAGTGTCAATCAGCAGCAAGTTAGAAATGACTCAAATGCTAATGGCTTGTGTTGAACTGCAAACAAACTCGTGTAGGTTTTATTTCTATACTTCTATATACTTTTCTAGAATGATCCACCTCCAGCAGATGAAGATTTGACTGGTAAAGAGAAACGTACAGATGATATTTCTTCATGGGATTCTGACTTTTTGTATGTAGTAGTAATAAATTTCATAGAATTTTAATTTTGAGACTAATTGACATAAGCATTCCGTATTTGATTGTTTTGTGTAGAAAAGTGGATCAAGGGACTCTATTTGAGATTATTTTGGTAAGATATATAACTACAAAAGTTAATACTAACCATAAGAGAGTTTTACTCATAAATACATACGTATATAGATACTGAAAAATTATTTATTTGTAAATAGGCTGCAAATTATTTGGATATCAAAGGGTTACTTGATGTGTCATGCAAAACTGTTGCAAATATGATCAAGGACAAATCACCGGAGCAAGTTAGAACCGTTTTTAATATCAAAAATGATTTTACACCAGCAGAAGAAGAAGTAGTCCGACGAGAAAACGAATGGTGTGAATAAATATTAGTAATATTAGTTTAAATATTATTAATTAATATTATCATAAGTAGCAGCAGCAAAAAAATACTTATTACAATTTACTATGAGAAAATAGTATCTTTATTATTGTAAAATGAAATCTTATTCTTATTACTCTTTTATTTAAAATGCTTGTCAACCTCATTAAGCGTAAGTACATTGAGTTCTCTAATAAAAAGTCGTGTATCTTTTGCACGGCTGGCTATCTAAATAAAAAGCAACCAATGAAGAAGTTCTAATTCTGATGATTGTCATTGATGATCATAAAATATATAAATTCACCTGCATTTGACTTAAAAGAATATATAATGTATGGGAATATGTATTTACACAAAGCTCTCTCTCTCTCTTCTATATTAAGATATCAAGGAAATACTCTTTTTTGAGTCAACTCCAAAATGATAAAATCTGATGTGATCCAATTAAACCATCACGCTTTCACGCTTCATCACTCATCATGTCAACTGATCTCATGCATCTGCCTTCTCGCTCGTTAACTCGTTACACATTTAAGACCTTTATTGATACAGTGATTTCTACTATTATTAGAAAAAGTGAGTACACAAACTTTTGAGTGAATGACACAAAAGACAATAGGAGAGAAAAACACAGAAGAATTCTATTTATTATGCCAATACATTGCAAATATTATATATTATATTTGATCTCATCAAAACAAAAATTAGGTTTGTATGTGAATGTTCAAGTATAAAAGTCATGGCCAAGTTTGTGACTTGAAGACAGTAGTTATTGAGGAAGAGTCAACGAATCATCTTTTTTATTAGTTAAATTGTAAACTTAATTGTGAGGGTACTATGAGACACAGCCTAGTCTTATTAGTAGGCATTGTGTCCTCATTCATTATTTCAGCCTTTGGCTCTTATGACTCTGCTTATGGAGTTGGGCATGGTGAGTTAACTAAAACTATATTTAATCCAATTTTTTCCCTTAGCTGCAATTGAAAAAATTGGAACACTTTTTCCATATATTATATATATAAAAGATAACAATTATGAAGCATCTTATCCTGCCTCTCCAGTTCACAGTGGTCACCACAACTCAGGAGCTGCTCATAATGCTGGATCATATTACCATTATCATGTGCCTCTAGTAGGACAACAACATTATCAACCAAGTTATCATCATCAATCAAATGACCATCAATACTTATGGCCATTGCTACTTTTATTGGCACTTCCATTACTCTTCCTTCCATTACTACCATTACTCTTGCTACCAATTGGATTGGCTCTACTAGCTTTACTCATGGTACATATAAATAACATTTAAAAGTTGTGAGTAGCTATATATATATTTTAATTATCTTATTTTGTAATAGGCTGGAGGAATGCCAATGATGATGAGTAAGTTTCAATATTTGAAAAGAAAAAAAATCTACCAATAAGATTAAGATTTATAATGTAATTTTTGAATATCTTGTAAATAAAATTTAGTGATGATGATGATGATGATGCCAATGATGAGTCCTGGTGGAAGTGGATTACATCGTGATGGAGTTAGTGGACGCGCTGCTGAAATGAGAACTTTGGGAGATCTCATATTTAAAGATATATCTATAATGGCATCAAAATATGCAAGGTAAATATTAAGTGTGTACATACAACTACTACTTTGCTTTATATAATTATTTATTATATTGTTTCTCTTGTGACTCATTTTTTAGATCCTTAGATCTAGACAAGTGTCCAGAGAGAATCTCATGTGAATTGGGCTCCATACTATTTTCCTCAGAATTGAACAGTGCAACAATGAGTACAGCACGAACAGTCATGAACTATATTGTAGATAATGGTCCACTATCATCAAAAGGAAAAGCTAGGAAAATTTTGAAGAAATGTAAAGATGCATTTTGGATTGGCTCTAAGGAAAAAAGTTGTAGTGTCTACCAATGTCAACCATCATTAAAATTATATGAAGAAAGTCAAAAGAAGAAAGAAGAAGTTAATAATAATGAACAAGCTAAAAGTTTTTCACAATCTCATTATTACCAATACGTAAATAATTCAACTAGTAATAGTGGAAATGGATATGCTGGCAATTATAAGCATGATGAAAGTTCTACATGGACTCCAGTTTCGTCATCATCATTTACTGAAGGAGGAGAAAAAGAAAAGTTGATTCAAGCATATTATGAAAATTCTTCTGATGCTACTAAACGAGATTTTAGTGAGAGCAATAATAAGCTTAAAAGAAAACGAGCAAGTATCAAAAGCCGTTATTTTCATCCAATATCAGCAACGCAATAATGTTATAAGCCACTTACTCACTCACTTCTTCAATGACTGTAACATGATGACAATATATGACTTTCTTGACTTGGACAATACATAATGGACAGTGTAGTGACAATGACAAAAAGTACAAATTAACTTATGACGACATGACTTACGGATAAACGACATATATATACATATCATGCTGACATTTTTTGTTTCATTTATTTATTTTATAATTTTTAATTGTCAATAAATATTTATTCCTCATTCTATATATTAAAACATTTATTCTAGTTGATTGTTTCATTTAAAAACCATGATCATTATATACTCTATATAACAAGGAAAAAGCTTTCTGACTGACAGTTTGTAATAACGCTGCAGTGTTGCATCTACATAATATAGGAGGACTCAAAGTGCGTGTCAAAGAGTTGAGTTCAAAGGATTTGGTTTATGTAGAGTGCATAGGAACTTTTACCCGGAAATGAGTACATGTTGCAATATTGTACTAATCAATAATCATAAATGGTGAATTGTCGTGCTACTTTCTTTCTTGCTTTCTACGTTTATATGTAATAATCCTTCATTGACTTCATAATAGTATAAGGGCTAATCCAGTATTAAAGTTGAACTCGGACAAAGCAGAAGCATGATGATGCCATTCATACTGTTCCAACTAGTCCTTCTTCTATCCATTACAACAGGTAAGCTTAAATAAGAAAAAGTTCCTATATTTATTTAAATTCTTCTTCATTCATTTACAGTTAGTGATGCTGTAGAGTACTATGGAAGAAGAATTGGACCATTAAAATCTTATAATAATAATAATGTAATTAGAGGCAACGTTTATGCAGCTAATAAGCGTATTCTATTCATTCATAATTTTGAGTACAATGGTCCAAATTCAGGTAAATTTAACTATAAACTTTTACTAAAAATTACAGACAAAACAAATGAGAAAATTGCATGTATTTTTTTACGTTTACTTTACTTAGTAGGTATCTACTTTCTAGTTGGGAAAGATGAGACACCATCTTCATCAGGAACAAAACTTGTCTATCGTCTACATAACATCAGATCTAATTCCACATTTTCAAATGAAGCTCTTATGGACAAATTAGAAGGAGATGTTATCTTACAACTTCCAGGAGAGCTTGATGTAGGAAATATTAAATACTTGGCAATTTGGGATTCAAGGAAAAGTGTAATATACAAATTATAAAATTTATTTAGTCTGATTCACATTATATATGTACTACATATAATTTCATAGAATGTCCTGGCAGAAGCTAAACTTAAAGACATCATTCCACCAGAGCCGAGGGTTCTTCCTCAATTTAGTCGTTTAAAGCATGAGCTCAGATCAGGAAATATTACCATATTGGATGCCAGAACTTTTCTTGTGCCCAATCTTTACTATGATGGTATGATTATATAAGTTCATATAGTATATTATCAAGTATATATATTACCATTATTTACATTATATAATAATAATAATGGAGTGATGATGAATAGTCTTTTCAAGCATGAAAGTGCATTCGTTTTTCTTTACACAATGCACTTACTGTTGTTCTTTTTGTCTTCTCTCATTCAACAATTACAATTATAGCAGTAATGTATAAGTAATGTAATATATTTTGACAGTTGTTATACGCTCCGTTATTACATTTGAAGCACAATGAGAGCAACAAACGTAGCTACATAACTAAACGTCTCGTTCTTAACCTTTAGGACTAGGGCCTGGTGCTCATTTTTGGGTAGGAACAGGAGAAAGACCTCATCAAAATGGAATAAGAATTCCAAATGAAAAAGGAAGGTAAAGCATAGTAAATATATAATTTTAGAAATATATAGTAAAAGAGTTTTACGTTCTTTTTGGTAGCTATGAAGTTCTAAAGAAATATTCTGGTGAAGATTTAAAACTACATTTACCATCAGATCTCACTGTGTATGACATAGATTGGTTGGCAGTTTGGTGTATTCCGTAAGAATCAACTAACTTAATAATTTACAAATAATACTTAAAGGGCAATAAATGCTATGCTTTTCCTTTCTTAAGATACAAACAAAACTTTGGTTATATAACAATTCCAAGAAGATCTTTGAATGTTCCGGCTGCATTGGTTAGTTCCACTTTCTCTCTTCAAAGAATAAATACTTGACAAGAAAAACTTAAACTATCATATAAAATGTTGTATGCAGGATGTACCCGGTATTGAAAAATCAAATGGATCTAAACTTCATCTGTCATCAGTGATTCCAATTATATTATTATTATTCTCATTTAGCACTCTCTTCTTCACTAACTACAATACGTTGTTACTACTCACAAATTGAGTATTTTTATTGCAGATGTCAATTGTACTATCCTATCCCCACACAATTATATAATAATCTTTCATTGATCAGTGTACACAATACATACATTACACTAAACATAAAAGAGTTAAAATAAAGTGAAAAAACACTTTTTTTTTGTTAAAAATATAAAGTGCAAAGGTGGACAAATAAAAAATCTTCATATCTAAATATGACGCTAATCTACTAATAATGACAAGGGTCGTAAATCTTTGTGGATTAGAATACTACAGACATTTGTGTATGTAACAAAAATACAAATGCGAAGCCGATGATTAGAAGCATCAAGAGATTAAGACTAATCTGGCCAGATTTAATATTATGCATATTTGCATCTATCTATCTGTCTGTACTATATCTTAATTACTCTCAGTCACTCAGTGGGACTCAATTGACGTAAAAATTTCGCAAATATTTACAAATTCATCACTCACATGAAAACACCGCAAAATGAATCTGTTTTAATATTACATTCATAACGCTTACCAAAGTCATTACATAGATTGTACATATTTCATAAGATAAAATACCAAGCAGAGCTCAGCGGCTCACAAAAAAAAGAAGTGTCAGCAGAGAAAAGCTTCTAAGGATTTAGAGAAAAGTCCCAAGAGATAAATATGACTATGTAATTTTTATAAATACGCAGAGTGTATATAATAACTGACTTACCTTGACTCCTCGTGTCATCCATTTACCTTCATGTTGCAATATAGTTAAATGTCACAATATATTTTTTCGGTTTTTATGATCCAAGCCCACTTGTCAGAGTCTCAGTTTGGTTTTAGACTCTTCAAGGAAAAGTACTACCACATATAGTTCCTCGAGATGAATAAGACGTGGCAAATTATCAATGCAATTGTTCTTTTGGCATTTTGTGTGTCAAGAGGAGTAGCATCTAAAAAACATGGGAAGGAATTTAGACTCGTCAATACTGTCACTGTACCTGGTGTTGGAAACATTAGGGGTGAGTTTTAACTATGATTTATATTTATAATCTTTAGTACTTTATTTATTAAATTTTAGTTTAAGGCATAAATATAGGAAAATAATTAAATTACTTGTTTACAAAATTGCAAAAGTCAGTTTAAAATGTTAAACCCATCTCTTCCTTCTCCTAAAAGTATATAAATCACATCTTATTTTATTGACAGTTATCATCAAAAATTTGTTTTTGTTGATATCATTTTCCTCTCTAAACTCTGTTAAAAATATCATTATGTAGTGATATTCTGACATGAATATGTATAACTCTATCATGAACCTATATCATATAGGCTATATGAACTGTAGCGATATTAAATATTCCACATATTTTACATATAACCTAAATGCATGTTGAGTACTAACTAAGTTGGTGACTTGGTCAAAATATCTCTTAATTTACACACTTTGCATGTCAACACTTAAAAATGAATTTTATTATAAAGAGACGCCATACTTTCAACAAAGAGCATTCTCTATATTATAAATCATTTGAGTCCTTATTTAATTTGATTTTTGTACACTACTGTGCGTCGTATTATTCGTATTTGAATAAACATTTGAATATGAAATTTATTGTGTTTCAAGTCAAGTTCTATATAGTGTAGTTGTCTTTGTTAATTGTTCGTGTTTTACCTTGTGAATTGATGGAGGAGATTGAGTAACTTTGATCTTGTTGTTGTTGATTAAATGTGAATCTAGGCACTATTAGAAATTCAACTACACCTTTAAGAAGAGAATATGCCGATTTTCTTGGAATTCCTTATGCCAAATTTCCAATGAAAGACTATCGATTTAAAGTAAGTATACCATACAAAGTCATTTTATGCAGCATATCTACCTACTTTTTTTACATTAACAATCATTGTATATAGCCCTCCGAATTAAGAGATGAACCACTAGAAACTGGAGAAGATGGATTCTTTAATGCAACAAGTCGAGGGTTTACGGTAAACTTTTACCAAAATACTTTTATAATGTATTTTTCAAAGACGAAATACATGATGATTGATAATTTACAGTGTCCACAACCAAATTCATTTCTTTATCCAACTGACGAAGATTGCTTGTTAATTAATGTGTAATTATTTATTGAAAATTTGGTAGCCTTATAATATGCGTATAGATTAAGATACTGATATTTATTTTGTAAATTTTCTACAGTTACACACCAATGGTACGTTCTTTTGAATTTAATTTTATAGCTACATTGAATTGATTGTATATTGTTGAATTTGTGTAGACACCAACAGAAAATACTACAGAAGAGGATTTATTACCAGTCTTATTTTTTATTCATGGAGGTAGCAATGTAGTTGGCCATGGACATTTCTTTTCAGGAATCCGTTTAATGGCTCGAGATTTGGTTTATGTCTCTTTTAATTATCGTTTGGGAGTTTTAGGTAGTTACAACAGTCATTTTCTAGCAAAGGGAGTATGAGACGCTATAAGTAATAAATTATTATATACACCTATGTAGGATTCTTCTGTCTTGAGAATGAAGATGTGCCTGGCAATGCTGCTAATTATGATATTGTCAATGCCTTAAAATGGGTTAATCAGCATATTAGGTTAGAATGTGATTTCATATGAATCATAAAGCTTCTGCAAATAAATAAAATACCCATTAAAACATTTTACAATTATCATCTAGACACTTTGGTGGAAATCCAAATCTTATTACAATCGCTGGTTGGTCTACCTATAGTATTTAATAACCTCATAGTGTTTTATTTGCTCAAAAATACTAAATTTAATCTACTTTAACAAGGACAAAGTGCCGGCTCTGTTGCAGTGACTCAACTACTCGCCTCCAAAATGGCTGAAGGATTATTTCATAGAGCTATAGGTATTGTATAAAAAAGAATCTCAAGTGTTATATATCTCTATACTTAGTTAGTAAAACAAAATATATATCTAATTTTGTTTCAATTTAGCTGCTAGTGGTTCAGGTAACTTTCAACATGACATTTTTCTTTATGTAAAAGATTTGGTTTAGGTAAAAGGCTTAACATATTTAATTCTGAACTTATAGCTCTAGCAGAATGGGGTACTACAACCAATGTAATGGGAGCTTCATTAAATATTTCTGAACGAGTAGGTTGTCACAGTGGAGGGGGGCCAATTGACACAACTGCGATTGCTAATTGTATGAGGGATGTGGAGCCAGATGAATTAGTTGATGCTTTATTTGAGTACATGGTCGATGAGAGATATGATGGAAGACTAGGTTTTCAACCGATCAGCACAGTTGTTCAAGATTTTCTTCCAAGCAACTCAACCGTGACTCCTTTTATTTCTGAGCATCCTAGGGCTATTTTTGAACGAGCAGCTGAGGCATCAGTACCTCTGCTTATGGGGTAACATTTAAACTATAGAATATTAAAATTCTCTCAGATTGTTTTAAACGATTTATTCTTTTAGAACAACTTTGCATGATGGTTCATATGTAGCTGGCGTAGGTTAGCTAAACTCTAAAACATTTGCGTATACATTTATAGATTGAAATATTTAAAAAAGCATTGGTTTTTAGTTTACCAAAGATTTTTAGAGCACACATGGTCATAATCATAATCCTGAGTTCTTAAGAAATGAACTTGTACCAACACTATTGAGTGCACTGGGAATTAAAGATGATCACGGAGTGTACCAAGCGATGGCTATGCATTATTTAGGGGAGAGTAGAAACTCTGGAAACTTTGAAGAAATGCTTGGAGGCATTTTTGATGTATGAATTTTAAAGCACTAAATCACTAATAAATAACATAATACACTTTCTATTCCTTCTTTAATTACTTGATATAGCTCTTTAGTGTATTCTTCTTCAAGTCGCCAGCATATAGCACTTTAGCACTTCACTCAAAAGTAAATAAGGACTCTTATTGGTACAGTTTCGATTATTATGGAAAAGATACCTTATTTGCAACGCTTTTTACTCCTGTGCCTCCATTCAACTTGTCTCGTAAAAATACTGGAGGCATTACTCATACTGGTCGGTGATACTTTACATTTTTAAATACGTGACAGTTTAAAAAAAAAAATTTTAAATCAAATTCTACAATAGATGACATGATATATTTATACTCAATGACTTTCACACAACCTGACGAAGAACAGTATGGAGTTATGAATCAAATGTTGGATTATTGGTACAATTTTGCAAAATTTGGGTATGTTTGATAATTGGATTTTTTTCAAATCATTGTTTGAATCATTTAAAATACATTTTTTGAATATACATATAGAAACCCAACACCTTTAATTAAAGGAGACACCCAACAAGTTATTTGGCCACCGTATAATGAGACGGATGAATATTTCATGAGCATTCAAGCAGCGCCTGAAGTATTGAGAAGCTATCCAAACTATTGGACAAATACAACTGTAGACTTATTTGGTATTATTATTTATTCGTTTTCTAGAAGATGGAGATTATAAATTATAATTATTATAAAAATTAGATGACGAACTAACGATTGAAGCAGGAAGATTAGGAAAGCTTCGTGGTAGAACTTGGCATACAATTGGAGAAACATCAAGAGCTTTTACTCAGTTCCTAGGAATTCAATATGCTACAGTTTCTAAACGTTTTATGCCTTCTAATCTTCGTAACATCAAACTAAATAATACACTTCATGGAGTTTTTCAAGCCAATAAAGTTGGACCCTCTTGTAGTACAACCATCATTTATTTTCCCTATAGAGCAAAGTGAAAATTGTTTATTCATCAATGTAGCTACTCCTAAGGTATATATATATAAGTAGATATTTAAAAAAAATTTGCAACTATTTAATTTCCAATGAACGTAATTTATTTTTAAACTCAAGTTGCCCACAAAAGAAGATTCTGAGCTTTTACCAGTAATTGTACTCCTACACGGCGGAGCCTTTACTGTTGGGAGTGGAAGTTCCTTCTCTGGAGAAAGACTATTAAATAATGATGTAGTTCTTGTCAATTTTAACTATAGACTTGGCTTGTTTGGTTTATTTTGCCTGAATAATGAAGATGTGCCATGCAATGCTGCTTTGTATGATTCATTGTAAGCTTTTATACAAGAAGAGTTCTTGGAATATTTTTATGAAACTCTAAGATTTTAAAATATTCCTTTTTTTCAGAAACGCTGTCAAATGGGTTAAAGAATACATCAGGTATATAATACATATAGCTCTTTAATATTTGATAAAAACTGCACTCTTGAGTATTTCTAATTAATACTGTACTATAGCTATTTTGGAGGTGACCCAAATAAAATTACTCTTTATGGCCAAAGGTAGAATTTTACTTAGCCTCGTCTTATCTTATAATCTATATGTTACTTTTATTTAAAGTGCTGGAGCAGCAATAGTTACTCATTTAATAGCTTCCCCTCTTGCAATTGAAAATAATATTCCGTTATTTCATGGAGCTATTGGTAAATTTGTAGAAAATGTAGTTATTTATTATAAAAAAAATTAGTAGTTAAAAGTTAATATTGTATATACTTTCAGCAAGTAGTGGAAGTGCATTAAATCTGTGGGCTACAAATACCAACGAAGACTCTGTATTGGAAAATTCATTAAAAGTCTCAACATTAGCCGGTTGTTATAATGCCACTGCAGAATCTCCACCAGACTTGGCAGCTATTGGAGAAATGCATGAGAGAAAGAAATGCTACAACCTTAGTCGAAGCTCTGTACAATGTTCAAATATCTGAAAGACTTAAAGGTCAATTAGGATTTGATGTTGTGTCTCCTGTTGTTCAAAGTTTCTCGATGCCAAATATTCCTAAAATTGTACCAAGAGATCCACTTGCAGTCTTTGAAGCTCAACAACAACTAGATATTCCGTTAATGATGGGCTCAAATCGTCATGAAGGAAGTTATCCACTGGGAGTCATGTATAATAGATTCCTTAAACCTAATAATCTATTGACAAATGAGACTTTTTTAAAAAAGGATATGGTTCCAATGCTTTTGACAAGTTTAGGTGTAGAAGATGCTTGGGGAGTACATGAGAGTTTGATTAGGAGTTTTTTAGGCTCGGAAGTTATGGAATCAGGAGATTTTGATACAATGGTTCCCGGTCTAATTGATTTATTTAGTGTTTTCTTTTTCAAAAGTTCTACTTACAGAACTCTTCAACTTCATTCCAAATTAAATCCTCAGAGCTCATATTGGTATAGTTTTGACTATCTGGGACAATATACAACTTTTCCAGCTCTTTTTGGTTTTATTGAAACTCCACCATTCAATTTGACTCGAGCTGGAGGTATTGCTCACGGTGATGATCTCATATACTCATTTCCACTATCACAACATTTGAAAGATGAAGATGAGGAAGTGAGTCAGAAGTTTGTAGACTACATATACAATTTTGCTGCATTTGGGTAAGCTTTTGAAATTCTTTTCTACAACTATTATATTATGTAATATGTAAAATAAACAGAAATCCAAGTGGAAATCGTGACGACAATGTTTGGCCTCCATACTCTGACAAGACACATCAATTCTTAAGTATTAATAGCCCTGAGCCTCTTGTTAAAGAATCATATCCCGATGATTGGGTAGATGCATCATTAGAATTACTACCTGACCCAACACCACCAATTCCAACAACTACAGAGTCAACCACAACGACTGAAGAAGAAGAAGAAGATACTACAACCACTACAGAAGAGGCTACAAATAAACCAGAGACGAGTACTAAAGGCAATGCACCAACTACTTTTATAGTGTCTTATACTCTGATTATTGCTTTACTATTTATTTCTCGTAGTTTCTAACCTTATTAAGTGTACTAATAATATAATAAAATAAATTGTAGAGATTCTGAGAGTACAAAAAGAAACATTACTACTAATTAGTCTAAAGCTCTTTTTTATTTATTCATCATTTAAAGATGATTCCATTGAAACAAATTACAACAAACAAATCAACGGGGAATTAAATTAGGTTTTCTTGTATAGTATATCGTGTGAAACGGTTTTATATAGTTATTTGTACATTTATACGACGACGCTTAAATTTAAATTAAACAAGTAAATTAAAAAGTGTGGCCAGTAGCCATAAAAGCAGCTAGAACTTTTCTTTCTTCCTCAGACAATCCGTGTCGAAGAGTTCTTCGTACTGTTTAAAATGAAATTTGAAAAATACCCATTAGAATTATAATCAGTTTAATTTATATATGCAATAATAGTTATAGAAGCAAACAAAAAGCTATACAAGTACCATAATGCCCCAGAATATACATATATACAGAATTGAGTTTTTTTCAATTGATAATTGCATTATACAGAGCAGTATCTACATTATTTTCACGGGTCCGTGATCTTTTTACAGCTTGCGCAGAGCCACCCACAAAGAAACCAATAGAAAGAATAAAAAAAACAGACGATACAAATATAATTTTTACAATTTGCAACAAATATATTTAGCCAAATATATAGGAAAGCAATACGAGTAATAAAAACATAAGAAGACGGCTTATATATTTAAAAAAATACTTACAAGATTTGCGATCAGCGTATCGTGCATTGTTTCTCTTTCTTTCTCTAGGTGCTAAAGTTGCATCTCTAGTAGCTGTTTTCACCAAGCTTTCTAATATTTCATCATCAGCATCTGGAGGTAAGTTGTTATTATGTAATGTAGAATATTTATTATTAGTAGGATGAGTAGATGCTGAAGATGAAGTTGCTGATCTTGGTTTCCTTGTCCATGTTAGAGATCCATGAATAATATTATCATCATTATTGTCCGAAGTTGACGTTTTATTGAGAACTGATCTCAACTCTGCATCAGCCTTGTCTTCTATTATTCTTATATGTCATTTGCTAATATTATCAAGTAAAGTCAACGTTAGCATATATAGAGACATATAGAAATATATGTAAAATTACATAGTTAGAAGCTATATGTATAGTCTACAATTAATAATACCTCTGTTATCATTTTGCCTCTTGTTTTATTTCGTTCTCTATGACTGGCTTTCTTTTGCAATTGTTGTATGACTCTCTGTGAAATGAATTTAATTTTTTAGACGACAGTTTTCAACGAAAAGTCATTGTAATTAACGAGTACCTCTCTTGTAGTTCGATACTCTAAAGCAAATTCAGAAATGACTTTAAATAGTGTATGAGGTTTTGTGGTAGTAACCTAAAATGGCAACACAATAAAAATATTAATTAGTCATCTAATAAGTTATTTTAGAAATGATGTTACTTGATGAGCTGGAACACCCATCCATAGCAGAAACTTGTTATATCTGTTCATGACACGTCTATGAATTTTGCCCAATACAATTATACGCTCTGCACAGTCTGCTAAAAATTCTGACATTCTGTAAATGGTAATAGAAATAAAGGCATCAGTTTTTTTAACCAACTTGGTACTACATACTAATAGGATTGTACATTACTTGAGTTTCATATTAGTTGGTCCATCGTGTTTTGCAATAACTCTCAAATGATCCCATGATGCTTTACACTCATTCTCCATCTTATCCAAATTTCCAATCACTTCATCAAAGTCTACACGCCCTAATCTGGTAAAATAATTTAATCAAATAATTATTAATTCCTTTTAAAAAAGCATGTGGTATTGGAAGACAAGAGCAAAATGAGCATGAGAATTATTAGTTTTCAACTAATAAAATATTGCTAAAATGGAAGATGACTACCATAAATATATGTGAAACAGTCAGGATTGTAGACCAACCATGACATTGATCAATTCTGTTACGTAAATTGGAAAATTAAGATATGCTACCAACCAACACAAATTAACAAAGTTTTTGAAAGAAAGTGGTAAGGTTTTCATGTAAATCTTCTTAAAAGTATTTTTCTAGAAAGTTTTGAACATAAACTAATCTTAAGTTATGATTTAAATGATGAAGAAAAAGAATGGTTAATTATGGCTAAACCTGGGCAAAATATTTAAAGGTCTCAGCAGAAATAGAGTTGATAAGAGACAAATGTAAATGTATTCTACTATCAAATATTCAATGTAACAATCATATCATAGTGTCATTTTGTATTATGTATTAAACTAACCTTGTTACTGGACCAATCTGAATAAGAAAATAGTTGACATTGTATAAAAAGTGTTGAAAGATTATAAATATTCTTTATAGTATTTCTTACTTCAGAATATAAATCAGTAGAGTCAGGATAATTTTCATTGACAGTATGACACAAATGATGAAGAAGAGAATGCTTGTCTATATTTGCAAAAATTAAATATAAATAATTTACCTGAATGATGTATTCATAGTTTGAATCACTTACGAACTGTATCTTTGACTTCTGGTACTTTGGCCAAATAGTCAATTTGAAAACCTTTAGCCTCAGCTCCATTAAGAAAATTGCCTATACACAACAATGTGGATAAAATGCAACGGAATGTTTTATTTTTCTCCAATTTTTCAATTCCTTGCTTGAGATCCATCAATGGCTCTGCAACTTCCCTTTCCAAATTTTCATAGTCAAGTTTAAATGCCCATAGTTTTAGTCTGGCTGTCAGTTCAGAAATTGAGGCTAGAGTCAATAGAAATTGCTCAGCAGATCCTAATGGTAAGTCTGGATCCTATATATAGATAGAAACACATGGACAAAAAATAAATAAGGACAAAAACTCAAAATGACTTTGTCTACTGTACTTATAATTACTTTGAATTGAGCTTCTTGAATTTTTGCACGCTCCTCTTCAGTTGGAAGCATTGTCAAAAGTTTTTCAATTCCTTCTCGATTAATTATAGTTGCGTCCATTTTCATTATAGCAGTCTTGATTGTTCTATATATTGATGCTCTTATTAGTATATAAAGCAGCTCTTTTAGTTACTACAATTAAAATATTATTTACCTAGGTGGTGGTAACTTTGTCATTCCAATATTAATGGCATTTGAACGTTTTGGATCCAACACAACAATTTCCTTACTTTTATTGAGGTCGGCTTGTTTCTATATAATTGATATAAAGTATTAGACATATTAATTTGCGTTAAATAAAATATATATTGAAAACCCACTTTACATATTTAATTGATTTTGTACAATCTTTATAGACATTATTACACAAACATTTTATAATAATCTGCGTGCTCTATTTTGAAAGACAGCAAGAAGCAACAACAATTGAGGTTAATTAAGCTTTATTATGTACTCTACATATTATACAAAAATAATGAGCAGCATGCTATAAAACTAATGTTATCTTGATAAGCTTACTACATAAGTACAAATAAAGCAATAAGATAGCACACAAAGACAGAAAGCATATATATATATATAGTTTTTTCTTTGATAATCGAAGAAATATCACTCACCTCCTAATTATTTCAATTACGCCATAGTAGTGCAACATTCGTTGGAAGTGTTTTGTAAATTTTGTCCACAAGCGTAGAGACAGAGAGAGAGAGAGTAGAGAAGAGCGGAGCGAATAACAAGAAGCAGAATTTATATAAAAAATAAATTCAAAACAAAATCAAAAATTATTAACAAAAATAAATTTTCTTGTCTTCCTTAAAATTATAGTATATTCTGTACATTCCATTATATAGCATTAAGAGAAAAAAATCAAAAGTGTGACGTACATGGCAATATTATGCAGTAATGTAAATAAACAAATTTATGTGTAAACCGGTGCAAAGTCAGTCGATCAGTAGTAGTATAAAAAAAGTGATAATTAATTTTATGGCAGTGATGGTAAATGAAGCAATAATGTGCAAATAGTATTACTATAAAATGACAATTTGATTGAAAATAAACACAAATATATTGAAAATATGTTGTAAATTACTCTAATATAGAAAATGAGAAAAAACGAAAAAAATAAGAAATTACAAAAGGTTGCTACTGTGTATAATGTACTAGTGTATATGCGCAAGAAAGTGACTGAGACAATGTTTTATTTTTGTTTTAAGTCTGAGAGAATATTGCTGGCAGTCACAAACCTTATTAATAACATCTTTGGCTCTCGACTCAAATAAATTTTCCCATCGTTGCTCATCAATTCCAATTGGACTTAGCTCGTCCCATAATGAGCCAACTTTCTGAACTTTAGCTACAGTCACAGGATCTTCACGAACCTTTATTCAATTAAAATCCAAATTATGAAGAAACCTTAACTTACATTAAGAGATTTACCTCTTTCCAAAAGAGTTTGACAGTTTTCTTAGTCTTTTTTGCAGTTGAAGAGGAAAAAGTTCCATTACTGCTACGAGTTGAACCTAGTAGAGGAGTTTGATCTGAAGAAGAATTTAGAGATTGCTGCTTAAGTGCCACTCCAAATAGTGGTGGAGCAGGTGGTGTACGAAATTTGCCATAGTTTGTTGGTGGTGGTGGTGCTGTAGGTGGTTGCAAAATTCCATTTCCATTCAATAAAGGTGGAGGTGGGTAACCATTGATATTAAGTTGTGGCTCAGGTGCCATGATATCTTCATCATCAGAGATTCTCAAATCAGTAAAATCGAGATCACAAATTTGTAATGGGCGATTTAGATTATTGACTAGAAATTCCCAATGTAGTTCATTATCTGATTTTGGAACAGCAAGTGAAATTGTTGCAGCAACTCCATTTTGAGAAGCATCACCACCGTTCAATTCTTTCTTAATATCTGCACGAGATTTTGATTTAGCTAATCCTTCTTTTGCTTTTGAAACGACACCTGATAAATCACCCGTACGACTAAATGATTTATTCTCATCTACAGGACTTGTGAGTAAACTTTGATTTGCTAGTTTTTGTGTTAGATCTTTTACTGTACTCTCTCTTCTTAGTTGCATTAATTGTTTTTCAGACTCACTCAACTCACCATTTTCTTTCTCAACAATATTAAGCTCTGGTGCAGTAGTAGTAACGACAACATTTTCTGCTAAAGTGCCATTATTTGACTTTGTGTAAATGGGTAGCATCCAAGGTCGAGTAACATTACTATTGTTGTTGAGTGCACCATTACTTGCAGAGTTTTTGAGATTATTTTGTTGATCAGTCCTTGATAAAGTAGTAGAGGAAGAATCTTTTCTTCCAAGGCTTGTAGGAATTAATGATGATGATGAGTCTGATAATTGTAATTCTTTATTAGCACGCTCACGGCGTCGACGAAGTCCAGGCGTTAAACCTACATCCATATTATTTGTGCCTGTAAATAACAATTGGATTCAATAGCATTAGAAACAATGTCTAAGAAGTTATATGTACGTGTTCTAAAAATAAAGTGGCTCTGTCAATGACTCTTATTACTTATGTCCTGCCTCAATATTCTCATCAAAAAAGAAAACATTATTTTGTCTACTTCTATATATCTGTCTGTCATTGGCATTTATATTCTCAGAAGACATGACATGTAGTAATTGAACTCATTCCAAAACACATAAACAAGGAAGTTGGCTGCATGCACCTAATATTGAAGTATATATAGAACTTACATGCGTCTTTAGCAGTAAATCCATTGAGAAGATGAGGTGATGATGATGTGCCATTTTGTGAAGAGTTTGATGAGGTGGAAGAGTCATCAGGATTAGAGAGCTTTCTGACAGAAGAAGAAAATGATGGTGGCAAAGAGTCATTTAAACATGGAGGAGTTGAAGGAGGTGTATTGGTCGAATGACGACGAGACTTTCGTCGATCTTTACCAGCAGTAGTTCCATTTCGTTCAAAATCTGTTGTACATTTACGAGTAGGTAGTTTCTTCCTATAAAACAAATATATAGGTAGTCTGATATGTTAGTAATTTTCCTAGTAATTTGTTTATTTGCCTAAACGCTAAAATAGTTTACCTCATGTTTTCATCCAATTGCATTAAAATACTGTCTCCATCACCATTTTCATGCTTCAAAACAACTTCATAGATTTGAAACTGCTGTAAAAGATCTAGGTCGGCACACTGCTTTCCCATATACCTGATAAACAAGATTTGTACAGAAAACTAAAATTTTATACTTGTACATTATATAAATTATTTACTATATGTCTTTCTCAAGTAACATGTATTTTACTAATACGAGATTGACATGAACGCTCAAAAACTAAAATGATGAATCGTAATAATTATGAAAAAACTCTGAAAAAAGTTTAAACGTTAAACGTGAAACTTTTATTTTTGATTTGATGTTGAAACTTTTAAGATAATGAGGAAATACTACAAATACGTTGCACAACGTAATGCGTGGCTTAAAAATAAAAACTAATTGAGCTGTTTACTAATGCAATGACATGTCGCTATTTGCTATATGTAATTTGGTATGATTCCATGTTGTATAAGTACAAGTAGGATTTTGTAGCTTATTAATAATAGCAAATATCACAATAAACTGACTGACTCTTTAGAAGAAATAAAAACAAAGACACAATCCTTGATCCGTATTATTCTATAAATGTGACGTAATGCAAAACTAACTTTCACATATAAAAGTGAAAATCACAAATGACTGACTATATAGGTAATTTAATAATGCAGAATTCTCAATTCTTCTATTCCAACTCAACTTTTTTTTAGCAACTCTCAAACATGACTATAATTTTTCAGTCTAGTCACTATGAACCAAGAGGAAATGCTTTTTTTATGTATCATCATCCACCAGAAACGACCTTCTCATATAATTTCTCTCTCAACAAAACCTTGTTGAGTACATAATGCGCCTAGTTAAATGCTCATTGCATGATTCTTCATGCACACTGGTCAACTTAATAAGACGTTTTCTCATAACTATACATTAAAAGTACGTCGCTCTACTCCCAAATGTTAATTATGCATAATATAAAATAATATGGAGATTAAACTAAATACTTAGTAAGGTTTAACCTCGTCTTCTTTATAAGTTGCTTGTATTAGATTTGCTGTTGAACAGTAATTACTGTTGCTAGGTTTAGGTTATAACTACTTAACTATATATACTTTGGTAGTACAACACTGAATAAGCTTTCCTTAGAGAGCAATCAATGCAATAACAACGACGTTACACATTATTTTCGAAAGTCGTTGTGTAAATAATTAAAACATTGTTCCTACTTTAGTCATTTTGTATATACAGAAGTCAAGTGAAATTTTGTTAGGTTACTCACTTTTGTATTAAATCACCAAGAGCTTGTTCTTCCAAGGCATCCACTTGGTCAAAATACATATCAACATCGGGTGTAGCATTGAGGACTTTGTTGACTAGTGTCATGGCATACACGAGAAGTTCTGTGTCACCAGAATTTGACTCTGTCTCTCGAAGTAAAGTCATCACATGTGACCACATGGGTAACCCTACAAAAAAAGTTAAGATAGATATTATGCACCAAGACAAATTTCTAATCTTTTTGTAAAATGCAAACGATGAAAGTATTATCACGACTTTTGCATTTATTTAACTACTTGACCTTTGACGAACCTACAATTTCTGATAGGTTATTTTTCTTATTGTGTTGTCAAAAATAGAAGCAAAACGTTTAGAGCTTAAGATCTTACAAATGTCGCAATGAAAAATTTCTTTCAAACAAACAATTAATGTTAGTAAAGTCAATATAATTATAATACCTTTATTTGAGTCGACAGCCAATACAGCTTGAACTAAAAGAAGACAATTGGTCTCAACATAGTCGACAAATACAAGAAGGAGTTTGAGAGCAGTTTTCTGTACTAGTCGATATTTACTATCAACTAATTTATATAACCATTGAATTGTCTCATTATGACGCATGACGCCATACATGCCATCAACGTATAACATAACTTGTCCAATTGCTACAAAAAAATGAAAGAATTTCACACATTAATAACTCATCGTCATCTAAAAAAGTGAAAGAATTTCAGCGTACCCCTAAGAATATAATTTTGATAATTTTGATCAGCATCACTACCAACTTTGATGAGACATGAGAGTCCTCCATTCTCTACAAACTCATGAACTAAATCTTTGTCTTCCTACAAAAATATAGACAATTTTAAATTACAAATGAGTCATTAAAAAATTCATTGTTATCAAAATTTGTCATAGTTTCTTCTTTTAATTTAATTAAAAGGTTTGTATAACAAGAAGAAGAAGAAGAAGGCAGTTTCATAAATTATGAACTACAAGAACAACTAAGATTATAACTAATAGAAAATTGTACAAATCACAATTTCATAGTACACATTTGATTTTTAAGCCCTTATCTTTCTTGATTCTTTTGAACAGCAGGTGTGGTCTCTAAAATTAAATATATTAAAAATTGTAATATGAAAAAAACAAACAAAAGGGATTCGAGAGGAAGTGAGAAAATTATGTAATCGTATATGAAGCAAAACTCTAACATAGAGGTTTTCAAGTTCATAACAAGAAAATGTGTACATCTATAGTCATGATAGTTTTATATGAGACAATATATAAAGTACTTTCCCATCTACTAGCAAAAATAGTAAAATCATTATTCTACAATTTTACTATTGTCTTGTACTTTTCATGTTAACTACATTTCATTGGTGGACAATTGCAATGTTGCATATCTAACATTAACATGATGTTTTCTAGTAAACAATAGGATCTGAAACAACTTGAAATCTTTGATGTTATATACATTTAAGTATACACTCTCAAATCCTCCTCCTTCTGCCTAAGTAAGAAGAGTCGTTAAAAATATAATTCACAAGATAATAAAAAAAATATATATATATTTCTTTTCATCTGCATTTTA
Source organism: Oncopodura yosiiana (assembly GCA_009869805.1). Taxonomy (NCBI): domain Eukaryota; kingdom Metazoa; phylum Arthropoda; class Collembola; order Entomobryomorpha; family Oncopoduridae; genus Oncopodura; species Oncopodura yosiiana. Next base: position 27,429 of record VCNE01001486.1, read on the forward strand.
CTCTGATTTAACGAGCTAAGGAAAAACGTAACACAATATAATAATAATGTATCTTGAAATACATAAAATATTATATACACTAACTTACTTGAAAGATTTGCTTAAGTGAAAATAGTGCTCTACGTAAATCTCTTCCATCAGAATTTAAAAGTTTCTCTGCAAAAAAAATATTTAAAAATCATTGCACTGTAATTTTAAAACTTTGAGAAAAACATTTATTACCAATGATTGCGTTGACACGTACTGGCAACTGGGCTCTCAATACAATAGAATTCTTCTTGCTATAACAAATAGAAAGGCATATGTACATATTTATTAGGAATATGACAAAATCTCCTGGCACAAATGACTTTAGTTGAAAATATACATATCTAATTCTATTATTAGAATTTTCTCAAATTTACTGCTTTGTCACTATAAGTCTGTATCAAACCTTTTCTTAGGATCAATACAAAATGTCAATTTAGTACTCTACACAGTTTATGTATGTAATCGACTCAAGGTTGCATTTATTTTTGGTACAGACTTGCTAATTCAATTTATGTTATTGTACAAATGATGATGATGACGTTCGTTTCTAAACATGAAAAAAAATTTGTGTGAGATCATAATAAAATCCGTTTTTTATGATGACTTTATCACATTTTTTACAATTTCCTTGAAATTCTTGCAAGTCTCATTTTCTTCTCCTGTACAACACGCTTTGAGAAAGTAAGAAGAATCTCAACAAGAATATATATTGTCATAATTTATCGTGTACACTTTTTCCTCCTTCTTCCAGTGGAATTGCAATAAATTATGAATTATTAGCAACAGTAATCTGATTGAGGAATTTGAGATTCATGTAATGTGGAACAATTCGCCCAACTTCACGAATTGAACATACCTACCTACCTGTTCAATGATGATGATGATGATGATAATCATCATGATGCAATGATACATTGTTACATACATCAAGAATTTGATCAAAGCACGACTTGAACAGTAACAGTAACTAGGTACAATTTATTGCTAAATGTATCATCTTATTTATTTATTTTCTATAGGATATAGTTAGTTGTAGACTCGAAATTAATAGAGACTTTTGGCTTACACATTAACGAAAGAAAATGTTGCTGGTAGTGCCAATGTTGATGTACATTGATGATGGTTCTCTTTACAACGATGTGAATAAAAGGAAGTCTCATTTCTCAGGACGTTATATTTATTTACTCTCTTGCTACTCTTCTTATATTGACGTTTCAGATTCATACTATGGCTCACTACAATAAAACCTTTCATTTTCACAAAAGCTAATAATCTTATTTGATCATCACACAGTTTATTATAACTTCTGCTCTTTCTATTATACCTACTTTTATTCACATATTTTGAGTCCATTATCTTTAACTCTCACAGTTGATTAAAGTGGTGTAAAATTAGAACATTTTTGCCCATTTTGCAGGTTTAATGTTGTTGCTAACACTGTTTGTAATGAAATGCTGACTAAATGTATATGAGTCAAGCAACTTTCCATTGAGACAAAACCTCCTCGAGAACTACATATGACTGCATAATTTACAGACAATAATTTCGAAGGTAATATATGTTTTAAAGTGCCTTCAATATACATTTTCTTATGCTTCCTCACGTATTGCCCCTGTTTATATTTAAATTAAGTAGCTTATAACAAAATAAATTTACTTAGTATAGATCCGGCTATCAAATGAGTCAATTAAAATTTCATATGTAATATCATAGTTCAATGTTATAACTCATAATGCACAATTAAAATTGAATAAAACATTACACCAGTAAAAAGTCAATGACATGTTCTAACGCTTATTTTACGGAATTGTATAAAATGTAATATTTCAGTAATATTAATTATAGTACTGATTAATTAAAATGTATTCAAGTTTTGTATACATCAGATGAGAGTATATTTAGTAACTAAATTTTAGATAGATGATGAGCGAACAGATGCTATCTACAGAAGAAGAAGAGAAGGCTTGATGCCAAATCCAGGAAGTACACAACGTCTGGATGGACTCTTTTATTTAGCATTGCCAAAATTAGATGGACGTTTTTGCATATGTGTTCTTTGTGAAAAAATCAAGTCAAACAGTATAGTCTTTTTTATGTGACTGTTCCTAAGCATAAGCAGAAGAAGGATTTGTGTAAAGTAGTACATATGCATGCAGTTTCATTGTATAAATAGACTAATTACTTTGCTCTTGCTAATTTAATGTGTACGCATACATGTAATAATAGTACAATATTGTAGTAATTAGACAAAAACGTTACCCTTTTTTCTGACAGTGTTTCACGATATTTTTATGTGTAGCTTTCTTTTATATCTGATGGGACAAGAAGGAAAACGGAAAGAAAACTGTAAAACTGCCCTTCTTTCTGATTATATTTTTTCTATCTATAAAACAGATTCACTTTTCCATTTTAGAACAATGGCATACGTAGAATATGTTCAACAACGCATGTTGTAATACAAAATTTCAATACTAAATCTATTTACATATGAAATGCTACCCTAGAAAATAGAATCGGATATTTCACGTGAACTTTTTAAGCTCATAGAATAAAGAAAAAGTTGATTGCACTCTTTCATTCAATGAACTTTAAATATTTTTTCTGCACAGCTTTTTGAATGTGCATATGTTATGATTTCTATAATAAAAACATGGAGTTTTGCATAATCTTCTTCTCCTTCTTATGATGATGTAACAAAGTGACAAGTAAGCACCCTGTCTCGCATTTTTCATTCATTCACTTTTATTTATCAAAGAAAAAGAGGAAGTTCTTTGCAACCTCATGCTGTGAGTTTATACTTACGATTATTTTATATTATTTTCAATGTGTTGAGCTCTTTGCCTACTTTTAGCAAAGTAATAAATAATAAAATAAAACTCTTACTTGTCAAGAAAACCTTCAAATTCTTCTTGTTGCTCACTGATTGATGCTTCCAAGTCCAAGTATGTTCCATAATCTCCATCTTTATATAATTGTAATGTTGAATCGTCCAACTGTTAAAAGAGAACATATAAAAATTTTATTAACAAGTATGCTTATACATATTTAACTTGAGAGAGTGAAGGAATTTGTGAAAATTGCAAATATAACATCCTGCTACAAATTGCTTATAGAAATAGAAATAAAGTAGCATGCCATAAAATTATCCTGTTTTAAAGATAGTGGAAATATAATGTACAATAAGGCAAGTTCGCTTTCACTGTTATCAATTGATCGTCTCATACAAAAAGGTGAAGGTTAAAAACCGGAAATTGTAATCCAGGAAGTAAAAAGATGAAGATTGCAGTTTATATATTAATGACAATTTGAAAATAATACTTTAATATTCTAAATACAAATATTGTGCAATGTAATGTAGGTAAGTTAAGTAGTTGTAAGTAATTCAAAAAAAGAGATAGACTTTCTAGAATATTTCAAAGAGAGCCTGGATAACTTGAGTTAGATACTTTTATATATTATGTTTTAAATATTGACAGTTTTGACAGATGTTTGAAAATCATATATCAAGATTTTAAATTAAATTGACTACTTTCGATATACTCATTTTACTCATCGTAATATGTATAGTAAAGATTCTTTAGGTATTAGTAAGTAAGTAGTTTCTATTTGGAATAATAAATAGAGTGTTTGAATGAGATTCTCTCTCCGACATGTGAATTTTACAAGATGAGCAGAAGTTTAAAGTAGCAGTCATTACTTCCTGACTCAATGCTATGTATGTATATATATATAACAATTTCACACATACTACTAAAGAAAAGAAACTCTTAAGTAGCGCATCTATTGTGAGATATAAAATTGTGTATCCATCTGCCACAAGAATTCCAATCATTTCCCCAATGACAAAAGTGACGCAACGAAAAAAAACAAGTCAAAAGACACCGACCGCAAAGATGACAGGTATGCATGAAGTGAATCGAATCTATAAAAACTCTCTCATCATTTTCAAAATCGGAAAGATCAACCTATCGACACGCCAGGATAGGAAGAACAAAAGTCAAACTCTTTTTTTATCAAAGAGAAAAACAGTAAATGTTTGCTGAACATAAGTTAGCCAAACTTCCGCTCTCAATGATTTTGATACCAGATCTTGAAGACTTTTCAATTTGAGATGTACATGAGCTCGGCCACTACTATAGTACTTGTCGCTGAAAATAATATTGCAATTTTCTTGGCCTTCATTTTCATAATTATGGAATTGTCTAATAAATTTAAATAGAGTTGACTTATACTGTAATGCACTTGCAGAAGAAGAGCAGTTCATATGTATATTCGTGACTAAAAAACTCACGAATGCTCTAATCACGAAAAAAGTTGAGATCACACTATCATGAAACTCGGCTCCATAAAAGAATAAATTCCATATGATACATTACAGTGTCCACTTCCATGCTGATTAACTCTAACTACTATACTACTATCTCATGTAGAGTGAACAAATGTCATTTGTTAGTGCTCAATGTTACAAACTCTAAAGATACAATGGAGCTACTTTGTTTCTGTATTGCGACGGAGAATAATTTCAACTGATTACAATGCAACTTTTTTATACTAAATAATAAAGGTAGACAAATTCAAATATGTATGTGATGCTCACGTGCCTAATGGACAGTCAACTTGAACTACACACTTTTTTGACAGATGCACATAACTTTTTTCGATGAGTCCGGTTTAACTATCGCAATTTAAAGATATGATATGACGACATTCTACTTTGTAATGAAAGAATTTCTGCTCAAACGTAAGGTAGTATTACAAGTTTCAATAAAGCAACCTTTTGGGTAAAGTTCCTTTCTCTATAAAATAATAATAATCACTAAATGCTAATGGCTACACAATTAGTAATAAGAGCG
>VCNE01001490.1:0-34254 GCA_009869805.1 Oncopodura yosiiana
GTATGAAATTATAATGGTCAAAAGAGACAGAGAGAGAAAAAAAGAAAATGAAGCAAATTTACTTGTTTACTATAATAAGAGAACTATCTAAAAAAATAAGTAGCCAAAGTATATATAATATCAGCAAAGAGTAAAAAAAGTAGCAGTTGTAGAATGTTTTGTATGTAAGGAGTATGTAGTATTACGTACGTAGTTTGGTCGTCTGGAAGAGAGATAGTTTATTAGAGAGCAAAGGAAAAAGTTCAAGAAAGCAATGCAGTAAGTTATTGGAAACATGACAAAAATTACACAAGTGAGCAATTCACTGCTACATATACTTCTTCAAGCTCATATAAAACATCCTTAGTGTGTCTATAATTCAGTATGGGTGGTTAGGTTATATATATATATATATACATATATATTGTGTATATCTACACACAGTGCAATTTTTTAGTTCATGTCTGGAGAAGCAAAGTTATATTGAAGGCTGGCAAAAAAAAGAACCAGACTATGAGATAGTAGTTAGTAGCAGTATAATATATACTAGTAATGTTTCCAACTCTTCTTATAAAGTTGAAGCGCTTTAACGACTATACCAAGAACAGAACTATATGTTACGTTTTATAATGTTGTATATATAGTAGTAGTATCGGGATTGTATGCATGAACTAAAGTTGAAGTAATAGTAGTTTCTCTCGTATATCGCACAAGACAGAGATATATAAAAGTAACGAGAGTTTGCCTATTTCTCTCTAATTCTTATATCTCTTTTTCTCTCTTTGACTAACACATTCGTTATCGTTACATAAAGTCCATGTGGCGGTGTGCTAAGAATAATTTATAATTCAAGAGACCGGACCAACAAGCCATAGTAAAGAAACTTTCACGTCTTGTGTGCTTATCCAATAATGGAATGGAGTTGAGTTCTGAGGCTTACTTTTAGTTCTTCTTCTTTCTGTGGTTACGTCTGGATTTTGGTGATAGTAGTAAATGTAATTTCTTTGTATAACTGCAACAAGCCAAGCCAAGGTTGCTGTATATAATACTTTGACGATTAGAATGATTAGATGACTTGTTGTTTTGTGGTAAAAGATAGACTAGACTTACTTTAACATAGAATGACTACCACAACTAAAGTATATTTTGTATAGTGGCTTTTATAAGTTATATTTATAAGGTACTAGCTATACGATTTCAATATTTTCTATTTTTGTTGACTTGATGACTTGTCCCCTCTTATGAATTTCTGAATGACATTGAAAGGACAAAAAATTTTTCTGAATGGACTGCATTGTAAAATATAGTATATAGTAAATATGAATGTATGTTGTAATTCAAAACTCTCTGGTTGAAAAATGTTTTACGAATGATGATGATATGACTACTTGATATTTTTCTGAGTTTAGGTGTTTCTTATCTCTCTCTGACTGTGTATAATTGACTTAAACACTACAACTCTTGTTTTTTAATGTCATATTTTATAATACAAGGGTCGAAAGAGTAGACTATACATAGGTGACATAAAGTCGTTGTTATTTGTTCACTATAGAAGACTTTTTGAAGAGTCAACTAAAGATGTTTTCTGCTTAGCAAGTTGAAAATGTCGTCAGCAAGATAGTAGTTTTTTTATTATTATTATTAGTTATATGCTGCTTACACTCTTGTCAACTCAGCATCATGTACATTTGAGACGATGCTACTACTACTCCAGAGGAGATATGTAAATAGACAAGTAAAAGTGGTTGTAAATTGTAAATGATCTCTTTATGTAGAAGCAAGAAGCAGGCTTGACAAGAAATATTCTGACAGTTTGTTGCAGTAAATTAAAGTAAAAAAAAGTCACAGGACACAAAAAGAAGGTGTTGGTTGTAGCCCTATTATCATAAAGGTTTTTCTCTCTGACTTTGACCGATATCATATATGAACAGTTGGTCAGTGCACTAAGTGAACAAAAAGGGTTGAAGTTGTTGAGAATAAGCGGCCTTTTGTTGTACTTATTTATCTTTATTACATGAGAAAACATTAGTGATAAAATAATTTAGAATATAATATGTAAAATATGTATAACAAACATTCATTTTGGTTTGGTGCACGCGCCCGACATTATATAGATTATGCAAGTACAAGTAGTATAATAAATTACCACCAGTAGTCAAGTTAATTACAAAAAGACCTTCAACTTTTGTTGTTAAGAGAGAGATAGATTATCTTGTAATTAAAACACATACATATTATACAGTAGAGAGTATATAGACTCTTTTTTGCTCGGCTCTATTACATCTATATATAAAAATATTTTATATGATGATAATTTTTGCATAATGCAGATTTGAGCTGGAAGCAGAGTGGAGTCAGATTTGTAAACGTCATCATTTTTGTCGTCAATATTGCTGATACGATACGTCCAAAGTGGTGAAGACAGTTAAAAAGCTAGAGATGACATAAAGCCATCAATTTGTCCTTCTTCCTCCATTGACATCCTCCTCTCTGCTTCTCTTTTGAGTAGAGTGAGTGACCAGACCGTGAAACTGGCGCTAGCTGCACATCTTGCGGCCGCTTCGGCACCTTCATCATCATCTTCAGTGTCGGAAGAGGATTCTTTGGAGACCATTGTCACCACTCCTGTTACAAACTCAATAACATCGACAACAACCGTCACCACAGGAGAAGCTATTTCTCCTTCTAATATCAACAATAGTACTACTACTAGGCTGCTAGTTCAACAGCAGCAACAGGCCTCCACAATTTCGACGGCCTACAGTACCTACTCGAATGCTTCTACTGCCACCACCACCACTGCCACGCTACAACATCCTCTCACTGATGAGGTAAAAAATCTCTCTACTAATTCATATTTTATGTCCTTCTCTCTCATAATGACTGACTGACTGACGACTATATCATATGTTTCTAAAAAGCAACATATAGAGCTTTATTATAATAATGTACTTTGGTAATGACTTGATGACCGTGACACAAGAAGGTAGAGTAGATTTTTGAAGAAGAAGTATCATCATAGATTTGCTAAAAAAGACATGTAAGAGTGGATAAGAAGACGATGGATCATATAGGCGTCTCTACTAATACTATATATTGTGAATTGTATATTATTACTATGATAGAATAGAAGAGAAGTTTTGCTTTAGAGAGCCTCTAGCAAAAGAAATTGCGAAAAGTTGGTTCATGGTTCATTTCAAACGTGTAGCATAATGATGTCTACAATACAGTAACGACTATAATATGACACACACGGCCACGTCTACATATAATAATAATATCATAGAGGAGATATATATGTATGTATGTATACCTTGTCTTGTGTTGTACTTTGTAGTATAATTTTTCTGTATATTATATATTCTGTTGAGGAGGAATAACAAGGAAAGAAGTGTTGTTATAAATGTACATATAGTGGTGCATCATCTGAGAATATATTGTGAGTTTGTAAGAAGAGATAAGCTATCAGCACTATATATGCATGTAAAAAAGGAAAGAGCTACACGCAAATAGATATAGAAACGTATATATATACAGCATCAAAGACTTTTTAAAAGTTTCTCATCCAGGCGAGGTTAAGTGTGATGGAAGATAATAAAGAATTGATCTGTATTACAATTTTTACAATGCATGCATTATGTTGTTATTCATACTTTGAGTTGAAGAGAGACTGTAGAATAAGTAAATTCAAATACATAATATAGAGAGATCCATTGTTGAAAGTAGTATATTCTCTTATTGTGAGGTAGAACTTTTTGGTACATTGTCCAAGAACGACGAGAAGAGAGATACTACTACTACTACTACTACTAATAATAATACTTGTTGTATTCTAAATTCACCTTTGAAATTCTCTCTCTCTCTCTCTGTTTCCGATGAAAGCACAATAGATGATGATGACCTGCTGGGTGTGTTCTCTAACTTTTGACCTATACTTACAACAAGACTAGAGAACAGACAGAACTTTGAGAGAGACAAGAGAGAATGAATGAGTTCATGATGCTTTACTTCTTATCTTTTCTCTTAGTCTTTGTGAAAGGGCAGAAGTCTATACTTAGCTACATTTAAAGAGTCTTTACTATAAAATAAATGTGGTTTTATAATGCAGTCTGCTGCCTCATCCTGTCGACTTTTCTCTCATGTAATCTATCATCCATTGCAATACAACATTATTATTATTATTATTAGATATGTTTTTCTTCTTCATCTTTTTCAACTTGATCATCATCATCGTATGAATAATAAGCTAGAAGAAGAAATATAAGAGACAAGTTGGCTGAACTCTTGGAAAAGTTTTTGCAATGATTGTGTGTACACAGTTTATCTACAATATTCTTTTACAAGTCTGTTTTTCTTGTCCTTTGAATAGAAGCAATATCAGCGAAAAAAAAATTGAATTCAGAAAGTAATACATATGATAATTAATGCAGTGACTTGCTACTCCTAGACATGTTGACATTTTTGTCGATATATGTATTTAGTTATTTTAAATTGTAGGTTGATTTTAAAAGCAAAAGTAAAATTGGACTGTAGTTGGTTAAATTGGAGATATTGATTGGTAAATTATTGGTTATTATTGTCATTTAGCCTCGATCACCAGCTCGACATATAAGAAAAGCTTTAATTAGTGTCATATATTCTGAAATAGAGGATATATATTGCATGTTATATCTAATATTGAAATATTCTTATGTAAAACCTATTATTAAATTCATAGATTGGAAATGTTTAAATTTTGAATGAGCATTATATCATGCCTCTACGTCACATAAAATAGAAGCTATATAATATATAACATATAACCTTAAAAGACAGAAGACAACATTGAATTTGATATTGAGGACACACTTAAGAAGTGTCTTGCTATAATCGAAGTCTCAATACTATAATATTCGGAGCTATTCACAATTCTTCGGATGGACGACGAATTGAATGAAAAGTATATTTATTGTATTTAAGAGTATGTGTGTGTCTTATGTAGTACTGTGCTCGTTTTGTAAAATTCTTCTTGTTTGGTACGTGGCACTGTATTGTCCTTACAGTATATTCTTATATTCTTTATATAATAATATTCTCTCTCTCTCTCAAGAATGACTAAAGAACGAATTCATGTAGAGTTGAATGTGGATATATGCTTCGTAATAGTTATATCATATAATATAAGCTTCATAAGTAATAAGGCAGACATTGTAAGCAGTAACTACAAGAAGAAAAAACTATGAACTAATATCTAATGTATAATGTAATAGCTCTTCCCATCTACTTTGTATACTTGCTTCTCTCTCTCTCTTTCTTGGCACTGGCGCCGTGTGTCTTCGTCTGCAAAATCTGGTGATGCACAAAAAATATGCTCTATTGATTTATAACTACATTGATTTATACAGTGCAAAATTTTTACGACTATATTGTACAAGAAGCTGAGAACTTTAATAGTTGATGTTTGTGTTGTGGTTTAGAGAGAAAGAGAGAGAAGGGCAAAAGAGCAACTGCAACTTTGTATAATTTGATATTATAAAAGATGACTTTATGAAAAGTGATTTTGACCACAAATAACAGCAGCATAGTTAGAGTATACTTATGTATAGTACTGCACCAGTTTAGATTATAATGTGAAAAGAGTTCAATGCTCTAATAACTTTTAAGTCAACTACCACCTTTCGTTTTTTGATGAATAGTTATTTCTTCTTTTTTTCAGTAGAACTTTTATTAGTGCGAAATGTAGAAATGAGAGAAAGAGTTTCTCATTGTTGGGAATCAATAGTAGTCTAATATAAAGTAAGTAATAGTCTTTTGTGTATTCAGGTTACGAGATATATAGTAAGTTATATATATATGCAATATAGCCTCAAGGTGCAGATGTAATCGACAACAAGAGAGAAGAAGAAGAAGGGCTTTACTTACGTAGTAAACTGGATAGATATTCATTTAGCGTGTGTGTGTGTGCTTATTATATACATAGTGATGACCCTGATAATGGATAAGATCAAAAAGACTCCACAAGAGTCTAATAGGCAATATATACTTACTTATTATATTTGATAGTCATATGGCTTTATGATGGCTTGACCACAAAAAAGAACAATTTTGCAACATCACCAAGAAGAAAAAAAATCATCAAAGATATTGAAAATTGAATACACAGCTTGCTCTTGACTTGGAGAGTTTAGCCAAACTCTCGTCTTATCGTTCAGCATCTGCTAAAGTAGAGAGTGACAAATGTTGACTATGTGATGAAAGAGTAAAGTTTTTTTTGACATTTTCATGAAGCAATATGTGCGCGAGTCTTCTCAATTGTCAAGTCGAAGGCTGGTTTAAAGTGTCCAATAACAATATTCTAGTTGTGAAATTGTAAACAACAGAATGTAATATGAAGAGAAATATTCTTTTGGTGGCAATATAGAGCATGAAAGAAAACCAATGACATAAAAAGAGACATGTCTTTATAGTTTTGTTGTGCAAGAGGATGTTGTATAATGTGAACTTAAAGCTAGTAAAATAAGTTAGTAAAGCAAGTGAGAGAAAAACAGTGAGCTTGTGATGATGATGAGGTGCAATGCTTTAAGAGTAATTTGTAGAGATTGTACTACAAGTAGTGAATAAGTGTAATGGTATGACAAAACTCTCTTTTTACAGTAAAAGACATTGCAACCAAAAAGGCAAAGCTCGTTGTAAAGTATCATCATCATCACTTGGTTGTAAAAACTGTAGTAAGAAGACGAAGTTAAGAAGAAGTGTAGAATATATATACATGGTTCATTGACCGAAGGCCAAACTATTGCCAACCGTGTGTTTCTCCTACTATTATGTTTTTCTTTAACACTTTTTCTTTTTAGGTGATCTTCTCTTTTTCTTCGGATACAAACATAAAATGTTGTTTACAATCTGTTTCTCCGATTTCCTATTCTTGTATGTCACTCGAATCTCACAATTAAATGTAGAGGAAATAATAATAATGGGCTTTGTATATAGAGCGACAAATAAAATACAAATGAGTTTGTAATGTTTATTACTATAGCCCTTGTGAAATTGAAAAGGAAGAAGGGATATAACATAATTAAGGTTTTATTTTATTATCGATTCATCACCAGTCAATTCTCACTTATCACCTTTTGTACACTGTCATTGTGGTCTTTAGAAAGAGAATTAGATAAGGAAGCCAGTTGAGTTAGAGTTCGATAGATAGAAGAGTCAATAAACAAACAACAAAAGTCTAGAGCATCCTGCTGACTTGACTACTTTGACATTCATTTTTTATTTCCTTTTTGACACCTCCACCAACTAAACTAACCAAGAGAGAGAGAGAGAGAAAAAAAAAGAAGTAATCTTATCACCATGTTTCATGTTAGTCTTTATGTGCATTCATTGTAGCAGTTGAGTCTAGTAATAAGTAGAAAAGGAAGAGAGACGACGAAGCAGTTGTTGAGCTTAATCTGTTTTCTGACTTTTCCTTCTTGACTCTTTTTCATAAACTCGTTTTGTTGTTCTTGTTGACTATATGTTGACCGTCTGTTGCTGTTGTTTACTATGTCTCCAGAGTTCATTATTACAATGTTTGATATGACTATGCTTCTTTATCATATCTCCAGTAGAGTAGCTTTACAAGACAAGAATAATGGCAACATACAACAAAAGGTCATAATACAACGAAGGCTGGTTTTTATATACTATACATATAATAGTAATTAGTTTGATAGGATATAGGATAGTAGTATTAGTTCAATTCATTCCAGCATGTGTTGTTGTGTTGATGAAAAGGACATTTTAATAATGTTTATAAGGCTATAAGAAAGGCAATTTCTAAAAGTTTAAAAGAGTGATAACGTAAATTGAATGACACTTGCGCTTTTGTCGGACATTGACTAAATGAGGTTTATAGAGTAATTAAATTATGTACTTTTTCTTCTTTATGGAGTAATTAAAATGTTTATATAAAAAAAATTTTTGTATGTTTTTCCAGGTGGAATTTCTCCATCCATCAGACAGAGAGAGAATGGCTCGTGAACAAGGATGGGTATCTGATCCAGAACGAACGAGAGCAAGAGAAGAACGAGCCTTGGCTACACAAAAAGATTTACTTGTTCGACAACGTTCCGTGGCCAATGACACTATTTTAGGACTGCCTGTTAGCATTTCTAGGCTAGATGGTGAAGAAGGACCGACAACAAGAAAATCACGGCATTCAAGAAATGTTGATCAGGTAAAGAAAAAACATTTTAATTTAATTATTTAGATAATCACTAGTTTCAATAGTATTAGTATTCAACTCACATTCTTTTTTTTGACAACTGACTTAAATTGCATTTGTTTGTTTTTTTCTTGCTTTTTTGACTTTTAACAGGAAATCGTTAGTCGCTGTGTACAAGTTCCACCAAATAGAACTGTGTATGACTCTCCAGATTGGAAAGACTGCTATAGCATTTCTCCTTCGACTGTTGCTACATTTGTTAGTTCATCAAATTCGTCTCGAAAAGCACAACAAAATGTAGCTGTTCAACAAGGAGGAACTAGGAGTAGTTCTACAGGTCAATTATCTTCTTGGGCATTAGGATGGAATCGCTCTGGTAAATCACATAGTCGCACATCTCGTTCTCATCAACATCAGCGACATTCACATCCATCAAATTCATCTAAATTATCATCATCTTCACCATCGGCTAAAGAACTTAAGCAGCAAAAAAATAATAATTCTTCATCATCATCCTCATCTTCTTCTTCATCCTCATCAACATCCTCACTTGTTAATGCTTGTGGTGGTGGTAATGGAAGTAAATCATTTGGAGAAAAACTACAACAATGTATTCAATCAAGTTTAGGATGTGGAAGCAGCATTAGTAGGAGTTCTAATAATAATAATAATAATCATCATCATCAAAACTCATCATCATCATCACCTCCTCATTCTTCACTAGGAGCTACTGCTACAACTAATGTACTATCAAGATTTGTGGAAGAAACTAGACATAGATCATTTGGTACAAGAAGTCAATCTATAGCTGCTGCAGTTTGTGTTGCAAAGAATGGGAAATATGAGAAATTAATTGGTGAAGAGAATAGTGGTGGTGAAAGCGGAGATGAGTTGTATAGAGGAAGAGTTATGTCTGCAGGTGCTGAGAGTTGTAGTAGTATGAGAAAAAAGGAAAGTAGTTCTATTAATAATAATAGTAGTAGAAGTGCAAATAAAATTTGTTGTGACTCATCATCATCATCGTCCATGTATCTTTCTGAGAAAAGGCTGATTGAGCCAGTTTTACATAAAGATAGTAGTAGTACTAGTGATGACGATACTATGGGAGTAACACATAATACTAATAGTGAGATAATTAATAATTGTTCATCATCATCACTACTTTCACCTTCTGCTGCTGCTGTTGTTACTACTATTGAAGAAGCTTCAGCAAGAATTAGTGATAATGTGGAAATGTCGTCTGCCTCCTCTTCAACATCGTCATTATTATTATTAGGAGATTGTCGTGATAATCAACATAGACTATTTACTACTACAACTGCCGTCTCTTCTGATCATAATAATATTATTACTACTAGTAAGACTAATAATATAATTACTCCAACTCCTCCAGATTCGTACGTGCTTAATAAAAATAGTAGCAGTAGAGTTATTGTTAGTGGTGGAAGTAATAATAGTGATTATTGGTGGTGGTGGTGGTGAGAGCAGTACTACTATGGATGCTACACCTTCATCAACATCATACTCATTGTCACATCAGCTATCACCATCTAATAATCATCTTAATGTTACTCAACAACAATTATTACAAGAGCCACCTTCTCATCATCATCGCACTAATCAGCCTCATCAGTATTGTACCACCTTATCATCATCAGCACAGTCACATTCTTCTTCATCTTCACCACAACACTACAACAACTACACCAGTAACAACAATTATCAACAGAAAAACGACGGCAGATAACAACAGCATGTCTTGAGAAAGAACTGAAAAAAATCATCATTGATATAAAGATTAAGAGAGAAAAAAAAGTTACATTATTATATATTATACATTATTAAAAAAATTATATATATGAAAATATGCTACTGTGAAAAGATGAGAACAAGAGACTTTACTTAAAAGTAATAAGCGGATGATTAAATAACTAATTATAAAAAAATGTGCAGAGAATGGACAGTTTAAAAAAACAAAAAATGTTTTTTTTTCTTTTTATATAAAAAATAAAAACTGTGCGTGGCTTATGTGGCCGGTTAAAAATTTTCTCTTCTCTTTCGACTATTTTTTGTTTTTACTCTTCTTTTTCTTCTTCATCATTTAAAGAAGCATTTCATCATCATCATCATCTCACCCTCATCATATAAATGAATATTCATATAAATTATTAACTGAAAGTGCTGAGAGAGAGAGAGAAAGAAACTGTGTATGTAAAGAAGCAGAAGCTTTGAGAAGAGAGAGAAAGTTACATAGACTGAAAATAATTGCATGTCACACCTTTTACTTCTTCTTCTTCGTCGCTCAACTTTCTTCTGTGAGTTCTTTTTTTCTTCTTGGTTAGTAACCATCATCATCTATAGAGCATTTCACATCATCCGTCGATGGTAAAATCTGAGAGTGTCACTGAAGAAGAAAATATAGTCAGAGAGAGTCGTCTCTCGAGTCACAGACACATAATATATAAAATGTTCTTCTCTCTCGGAAAGAGAAAGCAGGAGGAAAGGAGAGACAAGAAAAATCGATCGAGGCATTTTGGAGTCTGGCTTACAGACTGGGTGCAATACCATCGACCACAAAGGTGCATCTGGTCTTGGTGGTGCTACATGTATATAAACTATTTTGCCACTCCTCTTTCCTAAAATACTCTAGTGACTTGTGTGCCTATATGTCTTGGCTACTAAGAAGGAAGCAGCGGAATAGAGGAAAGTTTTTCTCCACTACTACATATATATTATTGACAAGAATATGAGCTACTTTCTCTTCTAGAAATATATGTATCCCAGGTTAACATTTTTACTACCGGTTTTCATCTCAAAGTCTCCTTTCTCCATTTTGAAACAGAAAATCATCATCGTCATCATTGCATCCTTTCACTATATATACTTATTACAATGCCCCTATTTTATGTCACTTTTTCTCTACTCGTACTCTACTATACTACTACTAAGTAAGACTACAACCAACACCAATTTGCATTCATAATAATGGGCTTTCTATTAATTACGACGGCCAAAAAGAAAAAAAAATGAAATGGCGTTTTTTATTGTCTGAGGAAGAGAATGTGTAAGAAAGGAAGAAAAGAAGAGAGAGAAAAGAAAATGTCACAAGACTGAAAAAAACATTACTACTGAATGTATAAGTAAAAAAAAAGAAGAAGACGACAAAGCCTTTCTTTGCTAATGACAGTCTCGAGTCGAACAAACGCAATTATGATCTATACTACTACACCAGAGTTTTTAGGACATTTATCTATATCATCATAATTCATAGTGATTATCATCATCATCGAACCAAATCGAAATCTATATCGTCAACCAAAGAAATAAAAAAAATCTCTCTCTATACCACATACAACACACACACAACTCCTAAAGGGAACAAGATTGGAACTTTCTATATGTATGTCTTTCTCTAGAACTCTAAAAATACTTCTAGTACTACGTAAACTACCTTTAAAAGTTTCAAGTAAAACAAGAAGAGTGTCTCGAGTCGAGTAAGAAGAAAAGTCAGAAGCAGATGAAAAAAAACTAAACGGAGGAGGAGGAGAAATAATTATATAATTAAAATTTTTACATCATTTAAATGTGTCCCTAACTATATATATATATATACGTCGTTCTTATAGAAAATATTGCTCTTTAGCAAGTGATAATAATGGTTAAAATTGGCTCTAAATTATATTGACCTGAGTGCTGCAAAGATGGTGAACAAATGATTTTTTTAAAAAATTTATTGTATGACTAGAGTACCAGAACGAACAAAAATAAGAAAGTATATTAAAAATGCATTTCATTATAGTTTCTTTAGTAGATAATTAGTTGCTGCCATTATACATAATATTTGACCGATTTTTTTTGTTGTTGTTCTCTCACTAATTATTATTATAATACATGCTGCCAGTTGAGTCTTTCACAGCGACGAGCTTTGATGTTGTAAAAGAATAATATGTGAATGATGGCTATTACTCAACAACCAGAATGGGCTTATTTACTTAAAAACAACTCTATTATTTACATCATAATAATTAAATAAATATATGTGAGACTATTATTATATAATACATTACACTGCTGCTATCGCACTACCTTCACGAAAATATAGACAGACTTTTTTGTGTTTTTTTCTGTTCTCATCTCATTATGTTTTAATGTTGTTCAGCCAATGATCTTATTAAATAGTTTTAGATATAGACAGATATGCTAATAGCTTTGTGATTTTATATAACAAATATAGTTGATTGAAATGGAAAGTCTCAAATTATATATAAGGAAAAGACAGGATGAGTAAAAAAAAGAAGGAGAGTAGACAATATCAGTTTTTTTGGTGGTCTTTGGAACATGGATAGTGAGTATTATACACTGCAGTTCACCGTTAGACTTTCTGTCCTATAGAATAATTAGGATTTTTTTGTAGTAAGTTGTAAGTATGATAAGTATAAGTAATAATGAACGACTAACTCAATATTTATAAATGCATCAAAACGACTATAGATATTTAAGGAATATAAGAAGAGAAAGGTTTTTTTGAAATTTGAAATATTAATGATGATAGTGATATACACACACATATATATATATATATACTTACTTTGATAATAAACTTTTAGAATAAATTAAAAGTATCCTTATATATTATACAATAATATATTATACTGATGAAAAATTGTGTATAAAAGTCTTTATATATCTATATAATGTCGGATTGACGAAGAGACGCAGGCGAATTGATGAATATTTATTACGGGTGTTTAGAAGAGTGTAAATTGTTAGTCAATATATATATAAGCAAGTAGTATCAAATATATAATAATTCATAATATAATACTGTAAAACTTTCGAAAGAATCAAGACGTGAAAACGACAGAGAGAGAGAAAGGAAGAATACATGTTTTATATAGCTTATAACCAGAAAACTTTACTACACATTTAAATATTTACAATTTGTTCATTTGGAGTATATATAAAAAGAGTCAAAGTATTTCCGATTCCAATTTCACATTCATTATTATAAATCATATATTACATTGCATTTGTTCTATGTATAAATGTGACGATTTGACTTGGACATAAATACCAAAAAGTTGTTCGTCGCTTTCACTGAAAGAGAGCAAAAGAGAGAGTCATATAATAGAAAGCACAGAGAACTGATTAAGAAAGGAGTATGTAAAATAATAATGTACGTGTCATTATCGACTATACATATATATTTTAACAGGTCATATAAGAAATTTTGATGGTCAAGGAATTAATTAGTTGATATTCACTTATGTACTACTAAATAAATTGATGCAGCAACTAAAAAAATTGTACTATGAATGAAACCCCTACCAACTGTTGTTATCTTTTAAGTAGATCAAAAAAAGTTTCGTCAGTTTTTTTAAGTGTCAGTCATTCTACAACATATTCTACTCTCTCCTGTACTGAAAGACAAAAAAGTTTAATAAAAACCTCAATGTCTCCACCCACTATATACATTTTATAATAAACTAGTAGCATTTCACACAATTAACCATCTTTTTATTTCATTGCATGGTCACTTTTTTCTATCACACATTAGTTTAAAAAAAATGTTGAAGGAAACCTAACATAGCGGAAATGTAATATTGTGCAACATGGCTAATACTAAATAAAAATGAGACTGCCATCATACACACGTACTATTTACTATACTTTTTGGCATCTAAATTAACTCTCTCTTTATATATACCGTACTACTATATATCTGTTATTATGTATTATCATTTTAGTCTACAGCAAAGCAACCCACTAAAACTAACTTTTACCAATAGACAGAGAGACTATAGGTTTACATTTTCAGTCAGACATACTAAAAATATATAATACATTTGTAAGATTAGGAGTATTATTAAACTAATGAATATATAAGAAAAGTACACGACACACAGTACAGTACAGTGAGAATAGTTTATATAAGTACTAAATATAGTTACTAGACATTATGTAAATTATAATGGGTGATATAATTTCACTCTCAAGAAGATATACTATTATTATTATTACTAACTATACTCTATAATATATATATATATACTAAAAATGCACTGAGATATGTGACAGTAGTTTTTAATGTTTAATAGTATATATGTAAGTAAGTAAAGAATCCATTTATGAAATTATGAAGAAAAAAAACTGAAAGGAGTGTTCACATTTGATATTCTCTATAATATTGTAATGTAAGAATAGAACTGAGTTATATATATATATAAACTATTATGTAATATAAATATGTATATTCGGCAAAGGTGGAGAAAGTGAAAACAGAGCGGACTAGTAGATGAATTGTTATGTTATATAAAGATTGATAAAAAAGAAGCCATTACATATATGTAATACTGTTTCCTTCCAAAATACTAAAAAATCAGCAAGAATAAAATATTATTGGTGACATCATTATAAGAAATAAATTTACAACAAGCAACAGATGTGAAAAAAGAAGATAATGTGACACACAACACGTTCATTCATATTAACCATATAGTTTGTGTAGTTTTTTAGCCTTAGACGAAGGATTGAAAAGTGTATTGACTCGAAATTGTGATATATTTGAAAACAAGCCACATGAAGCTAATGATGAGTAGCTCGACGTTTACATATACATTATATGTTAAGATATATATATATATACTGTATAAGGTATAAGTATATAACTTATGATTAAACCTTTTTTTTGAAAGGTCTATCATTATATTATTACTTATATTATACACATGTATTCAAAACATACATTTTCCGTATATAAATAAATGTGAGAATAAAAAAGAAAAGCTGACTACATAAAAACTACAACTTATGAAATGCTCAGCTCTTATTGAGAAGAAGAAGAAGAAAAAATTGTGTAATCAAATTTAATATATGTTCACTTGTCACTCATCGTCAATTAATTTCATTCATCTGCAGCAGCTCAAACATATATCATATAGATATAAAGTTTTTATATATTCCTCATTCACACCGGCATATCATTCTCTTTTTCTCATATGAAAGCATTTGTGGAATTTGCGTTTTCCAGAAGGATATATGATGATGATATGAACCAAGAGAGAAACAAGACTGGGTCAGATGAAGAAGAAGAAACTTCCAACACTTTTCACTTGGCAACTTTTTGCCTCGTGATGTTCTTTTAGTAGTCAATGGGAGAGTGCCAAATGTGATGAGAATGGCTGGGGAAGAGCATGTAGAGTATTTCTATTCTGATGATGTGTACTATACTACAATTATACGACAAGCTGTATGTTTCAAAGTCTACTTACACAGAGAAACCATCATCGAAGAGAATTTTGGCTTTTTCCTATACGAGCATGTCATCCTTGTTATGTAAGTGGTGCTGTAACTGTAATTGTACACAACCTCTTTTTTCATCAAAAATATCATTCTCAACTACTACTAACTCGTCACTCCTCCTCATACTTATTAGCTATAGCCTCTGTGCAAAAATCTACAGAAACTAATTTCAATTTCATCATCAGATGTAGGAGAGACAAAGCGTCTCACTTCTTCACCTGGCCATCATTCCCAAAAAGATTGTGAACTATTTATGCCATGTGTACGTACGTTTATGTATATTTATATTTGTTGAGAGTACATAAAAAAGCATCTGTAGGCAGACACATAAGAAGAAAATGTTTAAAAAAGAGACAAGATGATAGTGAGGCCAGTTCAATATTTTATGAACCTCGTTTTTAGAATTCTAGATCACATCTACGTACGTAGTAAAAGTATGGTATGGTGTATATAGTAAATAACTTGGCTAAACATAATACATATAGTATGTACATATAGTTAGGATAAGAAAAGTGCATGGAAATGCAGTTCATAGGTCTCTAGAGACAATTCTGACTTTCAACTATTAAAGCAATATAACGACACACAGACTGTAAAAAGAGCTTCGGAAAAGAGTAAAAGAGTAAAGCCCTAGTGAAGGAAAGTAAAAATGCAATAATAGTTAAATGTGACATTTTTATCCTTTTATCTTTCTTTTTATACATACTTTAGATTTTTCCTTTTTGTCAGAATTGAATTGGATATTGCTGACAAGAAACGGAAAGAAGAGTTGGAGAGATAGAGAAAAAGGTTTCACATATGTGTGACAACAACAGCATCATCATCATCATCATCAGGAGTAGATAGTAGCAAAAGTCTATTTCTGCGACCGGTTTTTCAAAACTATAATTTTTTCTCTCTTGCTTAATTTTCTCTCTTCCTTATATACTTTTAGTAGTAGTGTACACACTTTTTATCTCGTCTACAACTTTTGCCTGCCTGCCTGAGCAAGAGACAAAAAATCAAAGAGCTGAGACTAACTGAAGATTGAGAACACATCTGTCTGTTCTTATGCATTGTGAACATGAGTAGTTTTTTGAGTCAATGTTGAGTCTAGAATGTTTAGTAGTTAGTACGATGTGTATATTAGCTACTGTTTTTAGTGTAGTTACTGAAATGCTCTTGATGGCTTTTTCCCTGGTGCATCTGTTCATCTTGAATTGGTACTTTTCTTCTTCTTCTTCTCTTTCTCGTCTCACTCAGTATCTAATGTTAATTCGTATAAATACAGAGTTACAACATGTTTTGTGCAATGCCAAGCTGTTTAATTTCATCCTCTGTTTCATTTTGTGATAAGAATCTCTTCTTCAACACAACAGCAACACACCACTCTCGACTTTTAAAAAAGAAGAAGAAAATGCAATTTCAGGTGTACACAAAAATCAGAGGCAGTATAACTTTGCTTTTCTGTACCTTATTGTAAATTGTAATGGTTGTTGGTGTGATAAAAGAAGAGAGATAGAGAAGAATTGAAGAAAGCCAGACGTTAGTATATATAGTTATATAAGTTTGTACTATATGCACTTTGCACATTACTTCCACTTTGATAATAACAGAGAGAGAGAGAGAGAAAATATGTACAAGAGTACTAATAGTATTATTGCCATTGCCAGAAGTAGTATTGCACTGACTAACTTTTTTCTTCTACCAACAACTGTTTTTAAGAGAAGAGACTATCTTTATGTTCATCATAAACGTCTTTTTCCTTCTCCTCTACTTTGCTATAAGAAGAGTATTAGGCATCAACAACAATTTTATGTTATGCTTTGAAGAAGGAAATAAAGGCTTAAAAATATTTAACAGACAAATTACACATCTTTGACGAGGACATAGAGTACAAACATATGAAAGATATTTTCTCCAATTATATTAAAATTTATATCTTTATACATAGATTTTGAAGCTGTATAGCTAAAATATACAGAACTTCTGTGAGTATAGAAAGACGAGCTAAATAAAAAACAGTATATATTTATTTATGATTGTATACTTTAAAGAATTAGCAATGTATTAACTCTTTTGACTCTTTGAAGAAGAAGAGAAGGATTATCATAATACAAGGCACAAAATTTTTAATAAGACATGACAAGATCACTCAAACATGTTCACATTGTATTTTACACTTGTTTTTCACACTCTTGGCAACTCGCACTATAACATCCTTTTCTCTTTTTTAGGCATGAGGTAGAAAACACTAAAAAAAGTAGTATGGAAAAGAATATAGAGGCAATGCAATATTTACATAAGTGAATGTTTGAGCATTAAAATTACAATTATTCTAATGAATGCCGTCTCACACAACACTCATAATATTCTCATATGTATATATACATATAGAGAGCTATCTCAGAGAGCCGACGACGAAGAGTATTATTATTATCGTCTAATTTAGAGTTATGTATGCAGCAATGAACAATGTTAAAAGTGTTATTCACACGCTATATTAGTGAAATACTATATATGTAATACCCATTTGAATTTTGAATATGTATGACTGTGTGTGTGTAGCTACAGAGGTACGTGTTCTATGCTATGTTTTGTTGGCCAAAGTCAAAAGACGTAAATCAGGTTAACGTACCCTGGAAAAAAGTCCTTGGTCCTTGTATAGTTTTATATGTATATTCAGCATGACAGCTTTCACTGCCTATAAAAAGTAGTAATGGTTATAATTATGAAAACACTCTATACTATATATACTATCGCCCTTTATTTTACTGCTTTGAGCAGTGCTATATAAGAGTAATGAGCAATGAAATCGTTTTGGTGATATGTGTACGAGAGAGAGAGAGAGAAAGACATGATGAAATGAAATACATTGACCTTTCTAATTGCTAGCTATAGAAAAGTCATAATAATGGACAGAGAAAATAATTTATGAAACCACATATATGACGATGAAATCTCACAGTCGCTTCGTTTATTTAGTCAAGAGAAGAGCTAAAAGTGCAACATATTGACAAAAAAGGTGAAAGCATATTATATAGAAAGGAATTCTTTTTCGATGGTGGTGGCAATGCCGTCAAATGAATTGTACTAGTGTGTTTCTTTTTCACTATACTATATATATAGAAAACTATTTACATTTCTACATTGGAATGTCGGGTGAAATTGATGTAGACGAAAAAGCGAAAGAGAGACAGGAAATATGTGCGGTTAGTCAGCAAAGTAGAATAGGTCGTTCATCGCATTTTATATAAAGTAGTAATGTTATAACCCATTAGACTATATGATGTCTCGACTGTATTTTTTATTACCCATTCATATTCAATACATCAAAATTTTCAGAGATGAGATTTTCTTCACACACTTGCGATTTTATCATTTCACATTATAGTCATTGGTGCGAATGATTGCGAATTGAGAATTTCAGTAGTAGACTAACTTTGAGTAGACAGTAGGAATAGGAAAAAGAAGAGAGCAAGAGTGAGACAGTAGAGAGAGAGAGAGAGAGAGAATAAACCACAAGGAATTCTGGTTCATAAAACATAATCAATTTGGAACTGACGACTATACATATATATATACTATAATATAATGTATTTTATGCTTTATTTTGCCAGACTGTGTAAGAGTAAGAGAGAATGAGACAGTGTATGTGTGTAGTATTATATACAAAGTGGTAAAGTTTCTCTTTTCACATGCCATGCCAAAGTCATAGTATTTATAATGTAAGTGGCAATAATGCCAGACAAGTGTCCGATGACTGGTTGCTGGCAATATGTGAAATTAGTACAACAACCAGCATGCCACTAATTTGAAGAAGAGTAACAACATTTGCTACTATATTCCTTTGCTTTTCTTTGCGAGAAAGAGAGAATGGTGGTCTGGAGCCATGAAAGTCAGTTTCGTCAGTGAATTAAACCTGTGAAGCCGGCATAAGTTTTTCTATTTTTGAATAGTAGCTAGTAGTAGTAGTGGTAGTAGTGTGGCAAAGTAAGTATACGAAAAGGAGTGAGAGAGAACATATATAAAAGTTGTTTGTGTTGTAAATGTACTAACTGCTTATGTTGCATGAACTTTAATGATGATACATAAGCTCAGGCACTAGTACTAAAAGCTTTTCAAACTTTATACACAAACTGTTAAAACTGATCTCTAAAGATGTGTGTTCTCTATCTTTTAGTAAGCTCTTGGAATTTATTGTCTTACTACTTTTTCTAGTATCATATAGTATAGTATATAGGAAAAACGTGTCGTTAGCAGATTTTTTTTTGTACAGAATTATATATTTGTTGTATAAGTATATTTAACTGATTTTCTGAAAATCTATGGAAAAAGTTGTAGACAACTGGATTGACTGGATATATAAATATTTTTACCTTCTAGACAATTTTTTTTGATTTCCTGGACCATTTCCAATCTCCGATATAATAAAAGAAGAAGGAATAACTTAGTTGTAGTATAATGTCGCATGGTGAAATTTTTTCTTCACTCAACTAACTTGTGGTTGTGGATTTTACAATTCTCGCATGGTTGGAAAGCATCTCTCTCTCTCTCAGACATCACACGACTTTATGACGATTACGATAAAATTGTGTGACCGGATGTAAAAAAGGAAATATATATAGAGAATATATTCATTGAGAAGTTGAGAAGAGTTTTTTTCTCTCTCTCTTCTTTTTTCACGCTATTTTGGCCCAGACTCAATATTATAATCACTTGCAGAAAGAAAGAGCAGAAGGAGAGAGAGAGGGGACAAGCTGTTGAGATTAAAACTTTGATCTTTTATACTTAAAGAAAAACCTAATATTCATATAAAAACTTATATGTACACACCTACACATCATGTACATCTTACAAGGTTGACTTTGACTTGAGAGAGAGAGAGAGAGAGAGAAGAGAAAAAAATCTTTTGAATCTTTGGAAGAAAATCTAATCTTTTCTCCCTTCCTGCAGACTCAGTATATTTCATGGCCTTTTCCTTTTTCTCTTTTCTGTCTAGTCGTCTGCTCTTTTCTTTTTTCCTTGCTTGATTCGATTCAGGCGTGAATGAAATTAACTCACTATTTTCAGAACACACACGCAAGCAAAGCAAAGTAGTAGAAAGAGCCAAAGCCAAGCCAGACATGTTTTTTCCACATAGGTACTTTTTCCTTGCACATAAAACATATATAAAAGAAAATATGTATAAACCTGTGAGAGAATGCCTACAAGTGTATTTAATTATAATATTGGGTAAATCCATATAAATGTGAAAAATTATTTTCTAGAGAGAGACTGACGTGAGTAATAATATACAGAGAGTGGTCTAGAAGAGTCTATATACATACGTATACTATAGTATATAAGTTATAGTCGATTGCACTAATTTGCATACACCACATTCAGAACGATCAAAAAGCTTGCGGTTTATATATAACAAAATGAAAATGCATAGAATATATGAAAACTTCAATATAATATTGCTATAAAACCATATAATAGTCACAGGAAAATGACCCAAGAGCAGAAAGAGAGAGTCCAGCAAAATGGATTAGAAACTCTAGAAAATGCTTTCTCCACTACAGTGCCTTGTAGAACATATTAAATATATATATAGGGTTTCATATAGACGACTAACAAAGTAATCCTAATGTACTTTCACACTAAGCCACAAAAACTGATTTTCATCTTTTCATTTTAAATGTCAAGTGTCATTTTGCTAGATTTGCTCTTTCGTTATATATGTGTACTATGAGTTGAATGCAATTGAATTCCATATAAACTAAGGATTTTAATAAGGATGCATCTGAATAGTCCTATACTTTGTTGCTGGACTACTACTACTCCAACGATATTGATCCAACAGATATATCTAGAGAAATCTAGTTTAGTGTAAAAACTACAAAATAATAATGACTTCAGAGGAAAAGAAATCTCAACAGCCAGCAGTGTCTAAAAAAATTGTTGCAAGAGGAGAAGGCAAACATGAAAATCTTATGAAAGTATCTACAGTTCATAAGGATCAAATCTGGTATGAATTTTTAGACTTCTTCGTATTATGTGACATTGAATTGAACCTTTCTAATTCTATAGGAAAAAACACGTCAATAATGAAAAACGTTTGGAAAAATTCTGGAAATGGCAATGGAAATGTTTGCTGGAGCCAGAAAATCGTAATCCAAAGTTGCATAGAGTAAGTGAGAGAATGTTTTAGAAAAGTATTAATATTTTGAAAAGATGCAATTACTAGTATGTAGTAATGTCAAATACAGGAATTATTTGATAAAGAAATCAAAGTTCTCGGCAAAAGAATTGGTTTACCACAATTTCAAGATTATGAAAAACGAGAGTACAACATCAAACAATCGCCACCAGCTCCCGTGACTTCTAATGGTAATATAAAACTAAATGCATTTGTCTTTTTCTATGCATAATGCGGTTGCCAAACTGCTTTTTCCAATGACCTGCTGATATTGGACAGGAATTGAGCCAGACATCAAACATTTTTAGATGATAAGAATTGTTGAAATTTTCCATTAATATTTATTATATGCTCTTATAATAATAACTAAACCACATCCTTCAAATATTCACTTATATATATATAGCAGTTGTAACATTTCTATTTTTAATGCACATTATGTATTTTATCTGATGAAAAAGAGAGACAAAAACTTCCTACACAAAAGAGGAAATGTTCAACTCTGGCTTCCTTACGTGTTTTTCATCAGGTTTTTTAATGTAAAGTATCATGTAATGTCTATTTATTATTATGTTTTATATGTAGGCTTGATTGGATGGAGATCATCTATTCGCGAAAATTCTTTCAACCTTTATCCTACCAACTATCAACAACCAAAGGTTCGTTTTCAACAAGAAGTCTATGGATATTATCGAATACAAAAGTATTTAAAAGAAGAAAAAGAAAATGAAAATAATGAAACGAAAGCCAAAAAGTTGCTTGTTCTTCCTACCAAACACATTAGACATACAGTTAATCCTTTGTTGTGCTAATAAATAGTCTTTTGGAATGTAGCTCTTACGTATTCACTCTCTATCTAGTAATATTTGCGTCATACATACTATATTATATAGTAACTATATATATAACAGATTACAACAGACAACAGTAGCAGTAGACTAAATCTGTTGACTAGACTCTACACATAGTACACAAATACATAAAATAGAAATAAACTGATGTAATAAAATACATTTTTTACTTAAGTGCTATTTTCTTTGTAACTGTCATTTGGTCATTTATTTAAATTCTCTTTCATATGGATTTTCTATGTTTTATAGAATATATATAAATGTTTTCAAAAACAAAAAATGTACAAAAAAATGTGATGATTTACATTCCATAGCGTTTTTTCACAAAGGCAGGTGGCAACTTTGCCAATAAACTGTTGTGTCTTACTTCAACTGCTACCAATTCATCGCCATCATCTAAAAATCCAACAAATGCTAAATATTTGTATTTATTTCCACATGACTTGGTTGAAAATTTAATCTTGTTGTCATCTATATTAATAGCAGATGAAGAAGGAGGAGAAGAAGATTGAGATGAGCTTGATTTTCTACTCTTTTTTCTAGGTGTTTCAGATAAATTAAATTCAATCATATGAAATCCATCAGCTTCATATAAAATTACTATATTTTGTTTCTTTCCCCATGTTGTTCCAATAATTGGATATAAATGATCTAATTCTCTTCCCATTTGTGTTTCAAATAATAATTTTCCTTTATGATAATTAATTATCCTTACTGTACGATCTACATAAGCAATCAATACATAAGGTTGACTTGGATGAAATGAAACTGTTGTAGCTATACAATTATGTTTAGGAACAGATTTAAATTTTGAAATTGATGAATAATTATCTTCTTCTTCAGCTTCATAAATATTAACATGACTTCCGTTACATAAAGCAAAAACTTTTCCATTTTCAGATGTTACTACAAAATTAATTCCTTTTCCTATTTGATTTACAACTTCAACTTCACCATCATCATCATCAGTATTTGTTAATGAAAGTACACTCTTCACTTTAGCATGATTTGTTGTAGTACTCAATTCAATAAAAGCGATAGTTGAACCATCAAGTGATGTCGCCAAAACACAATTACTATTTAAGAAATTCAATGTCCATAGTAAATCATATGAGAAATTTGGAATGTCTTTACTGCCTCCAGCTGAAGTTACTGATAATTTTTGTAATTTAGGAACAAATTGTTGTTCTGTTGATTCATTACGTTCAACAGAAAATCTATAAAAGTAAAGTTTATTTGTTGTAGAGTAACCAAAAAATTGTCCAGTTGAATTGAAACAGGATGAAATAATTAGTTGTTGATTACTGCTTTGAAGTTCAAGTAATTTAACGAGTCTGTTTGTATAAAAAGAAGGAAAGTTAATAATTAAATTGATTTATACAATTTCTCTTAACACTTACTCTTCTTTTTCTGATAATGGCAATTGCCAAATATCAAGTCCTCTTGAATTTTGAACCATTACTTGTTTCTTTGAAGATGATAGAAATATTCTTGGACCTTTTGGCAATGGAGGATATTTTGTAACAATTTTAGGTGGAAAAGAGCTAACAATGAGATCTGCATCAATGCCTAATAAATAAATAAATAAAATATATTTTGTTATCTTGTGATCAAAATTTAATGGCTGACATAAACTCAAACCTGCAGAATATAATTTCTTTCCATATGTTTCCAAACACATTACATCATTTGTATGCATATTTCTTGGATGTGATTTAACCCATCGGTCAGTATTTGTAATATTGGCTAACATTAATACAGTTGGATCAACTCCTGCTGAATAAATGCATGATTTATCTGACGATAATTTCAGTGCTAGTACATCCGCTTGATGAGAATTAACTTTTAATTTTAAGACTCCTAATTTTCCATCCCAGAAGCTTACTATTCCTCTGTAAATTAATATTATTAATATCGAGTAAAAAAATAATTAATGACTTTTGATTTACAAATACCTAGAATCAGCTGAAACTATTGTTAAATTATCCAACATCATTACAGACCAAACAATTGTTTCTTTCTTTTTTGATCGTCCTGTATCCATTCTTTGTAAAGCATGTCCTTTTTCAACATCCCATAAACGAACTGAATCAGTAGATCCTGTAGCAATGTAATTACCACACGGAGACCAATTGAGACATATGATTCGACCTTCTTGTCTGTCAAGTACTTTCAAGTAGACTAATCCTTCATTTGTTACTTGAAAAATATTTACTAATCCAGCTTCAGTTCCAGCCTACAACGAAAATTTTTATTTATTATATATCAAATATCTTCAGCTTAAGTATTTATATATATGCTTTTACGGCTAAAAATGTTTTTGT
Source organism: Oncopodura yosiiana (assembly GCA_009869805.1). Taxonomy (NCBI): domain Eukaryota; kingdom Metazoa; phylum Arthropoda; class Collembola; order Entomobryomorpha; family Oncopoduridae; genus Oncopodura; species Oncopodura yosiiana. The sequence goes on from VCNE01001490.1 coordinate 24,805, forward strand.
AGGATGAACATCTATACACCAAACTGGTCCTGATGTAGCTGCACTTTTGCTCTAAAATCAAAATAAATAGATTCTTTTATAATAATAGATGATTTCATATTTATAAACTTACTTTTATTTTACGAGTGGCCAAGTCATGTTCCAAAATAAAACCATGAAGTCCACAAGAGAACAGTCTGTCTTTTCCAATCCAAACCAATCCTTCAACACTTGCTACATCTTCAATTTTCTCCAAATCAGTTAAAACCTTTTCAATATATGGTAAATGTGATACATCCCATATTTCAATTGCAGGTGCAGAACCTCCACTGTAAATAAAGAACAAAAAAAACGTTTTTCATTAGCATATTCAGCTCAATTGATATTGTGCAAAAGAATTTAACAAAAATAAACTTACCGATACAATGCTAATTTTAAAGTTTCATTATTTAAGCTCATACAATAGACAGCACCAGGTTCAATTTCAAATATATTTGCAATATTTATATCGAAGCTTGTCATCTTAGAAAATAAAGTCTATGTTTTAGAAATACTAGAATCAATTAAAAATGAAATAAACAAGAAAGTAAATTGTAACAATGAATCATGCTTGTGGCTTTATAGAATATTAAATCTTACCTGTAAATAACAACAAAAGTTATACAGAATGAAAAGTTATACTTTTAATAAGACAATAATCAAATTATGACAATTATTAAAATATTAAAAATAATAAGCACAAAACAACAAAACACGTTTATTTATTTTCCACATGTGGAGGCATTTAAAATTACTCCCGCATTTATAAAGCACATTTGAGTTGCGTTTAATAGATAGAGCCAGAGACCAGAGAAGCTATAATAATTTAAACAAAGGTAAGGACGCTATATCATGGAATTCATGAAAATCGCTTATAATATCTATCAGAAAAAAGCCATTGGTCAAACTTTTAAGCCACCAAGTTTCATTTGTGGTTTAGCGTCCATTGCAAATTCTTATGTTGTCTAGGAGCAGCAGCATTTCGTGTTCTCGGCGTGGTTCTAAGTTCTAAGTAATCTTTTCTTATCTAATCTCTTATGAAAATTACTTCAACAATGTAAGTTATGAATCACAACTTGTAATTTTTCCCAATATTCATCATAAAAACAAGTCGAATAATTAAAAACTTTTGGGTTAATTTCTTCTTTTTTATAGCTTCATAATGGAAAATTTGGAAAGCGTGAACGTTACCAGTGAAGACCAAAATGATTCAACAAATAATAATAATGAAGTTGCAGTAGTGCAAGATTCTTTGGCAGCAAAACTCGCTCCTGAGGTAATACAATAATTTCAATTTACTTAATACTATTGTAATTATCAAAACTATGTTTTTTCTCTCTCTCTCTAGATATTGATGGAAATAATGCATCATCTTTCTCAAGAAGAAGTAGTACTTAATTGCCGATTAGTATGCCAACATTGGAGTAAAGCTATTGATGAAAATCTAGAATTTTCTGTAATCGTCGATGAGACCAAAGCAGATTTGAATAGAATCAAAAAACTTCGTATTAAAGATTGCCTCATTGTACGACTTGTTGAAAAACAAATAACAAAAAAATTTTTTAAATTTCCAAATCTTTTGATCGGATTAAAATTATGGGGTCTTATGTCCCCTTTAAATTATCATAACATCTTAAAGGCTGCAATTAATAATGTACAAGAATTATCATTATCATCCAAAGTACTTGGAAATTTCAGTCTTTTCAGTGAACAAGCTAAAAGAACTCAAATTACTTTTCCTAATATCAAATGGTTCGATTTATTACCTGCCCCATGCTCTTTACAAAGTGGTACAGCTGGATGTGAACATCTTGCAGAAAATTCAGCTCTAATTCTAAATAATTATAATATGCCACAACTTAAACATCTAATGGTCCATATTAGTTGTGGAGAAAATTGTCGCGGATCAATTTATGAAAAATTGTTTGAATTTTTGGTAAAACATGGAAAAACTATCAAGTATTTAAAGATTGAATTAATACCAAGTCATCCAAGAATTATTACATCTCAAATGCCAGAAAATATTCCTCAGAAGCTTTCTGAAATTCAAGGATTAAAAATATTAAGAATTGTAACAACTGCAGACGATTTTACTCCATGGAGTGGTTTGATACAAAATCAAAAAACCTTGACTCATTTTCAGTTTCACAAGGTTTTAAAAGAAGAAGTAACAGCTCATGAAATAAATATTGGTATTCCAATGAATATGATTTTACCACCAATCTTACAAAGTTCAGCAACACTTGTTAGTGTAGATTTGAAAAATTTCCAAAATGTATCAACTCCATTTGATGCTGGAATTTTTCGTGATGCTATTAATCTTAAACGTGTATTACTCAGTCAACATATTAGATCACCTTTTGAGCCAATTCAAATAATAAATTTACGTCAAATACCAAATTCGATTCAAGATTTGGAACTCTATGGATTTCAATGTTCATCTATTGATCTATATGGATTTATAGATAGTTTAAATAATCTCCAAAATGTATCTTTATTTTATAATGGTTATTATGGATCTGGAGTTAATGGTAGTATTTTACAATGTATTTTCCAAAAACCTGTAATTCAAGAAATCAAAATTAATGGAATGCCAAACTATTTTGTCTCACAAGAAGAAAAACAAAAGGTGGCGGATCTTAAAAATAAATATGGTTTTTTAATTAGTGAGGGTGGGGGGTTTTCTTTTGACATGGAAAAATATCGTCGTTTAGCTACTGAGAATCAAAATTTATTATAAAAATCTAAATCTGATATATTATTCTGTATTACTTTTTTTTCTTTAGTACTTTTGTTTGTCTACTTTATTCAAGTGTAAAATAGTTCCTGTTTCTGACGAACAGCATGGCTAAAAAATACAAAATCTAATTGTATATTATTAATTAAAGTTGTTAATTTGAAAATCTGTATTTGAAATCTGTAGCTTGTCAGTCTTTTTTAAAATTCTCATGATTATAAATAGCTAATATTTTTGTCGACAAGATGCTCTTTTTCTCTTTTCTCATCCAAGAACATGAACTATTTTAGTGCATTACTACTACTACTGCGATTGGGCAAAAGCTTATTTTTGGAGAGAGAGAAAGACAACGTCGTACAAAAAGGCTAGATGGATCGATATATCTTTTTGCACGTAAGCAAAAGTATATATATATACCAACTCTCTTTCTCTCTCTCTCTCTTGTACTCTGTGAAAAGTCTGAATGCGTCAAATAATAAGTAAGCAGCATATACACTCACTCACATGCATATACAAAAAGAAATCATTAGAATAGATTTTTCCAAAATAGCACCAATGTCTCTGATTTAATAATCTCGCAATGCAGAAACATTGGAAATTCAATCAATATTTCAATATATAAAAGTAAAAATAACAGACAGCACAAGAATATATGGTTAATTCTTTTTTGAATATTCTACTTTCTTCACAGTTTTCACTATATTTATAAAGTACTACATATGATATTGATAAGTGAATCGAAGGTAGATTATACTTACTCTCGAGGAGAAAAGGGAGAAAGCTCAGAGCGTCACATTGTCTGCTTTCTCCTTTGTTCATGAGTTCAATAAGTAGGAGATTCATGTACTGGATTCATGAGACTATAAAGTTCCCTTGTTGCTTGACTTTCTCTCTCTTATTGTCTGATTTGTCTCATAAATTACAATGAGAGAGAGAGAAAGAAAGAAGACGCACGGGAACAAGTCGAGAGTAAGATTTTCACTCAAGTCTCCAAAAAATTTCAACTTCGACATCCTTCGCTTATTGTAGAAAATATATAGCCCTGGTTTCGTTTATGTCGCTTTCACCAATCAAAATCTTTCCAAGAGATCTTTCTTCATGGGTAACCTAAACTCAGAGCATTACGTACAACTTTTTCCATTCATATATAACATAAAATGACTGACATGACAAGTGCGTAGGATTTTTATATGAAGCATAATTAAAACTAATTCCATTCATGTTTCACGTCCACCAAAATATATGATTCATTGGCTTTCACTTTCATTGTTATATTTTTCAGCCATGTATGTAAAGCGCCCACTTTTCCCCAGAGAAGCTCAATGACTTGGCGCCCAATAGAGAGACTGAGCATCGTAAAAAGAAGATTCAACTTTCTCTTTCTCTCTCTAATACTTTGCTGATCGACCCGCATAGAGAAAACATATCTACTCATTCCATTTGGTTTTCCAGTATAGAGATTCAGAGAAAGAAGAAACAGGGTTGAGATTCGTAGTGAGAGAAGACCACTTGAGCCCTCGACAGAAGGAAAAGCAGCAAGCAAAACCTCTTGAAAAATCTTATACACTCTACAGAGCTACACTCTCACCCAAACATATTCACTAAAAGTCTTGATGCTGTAGTTTGTTCTAGTAGAGAAATATATATATATATGAGTAGGTTTTCTTTCTATATGTGTAATGTGATAGAGTATATAGAAATACTTTTTCCTTACTCTCTTGAATCTCATTTCAGAGTTTTCAAAGAAGAAAGAAGGTAGTAGCAGCGTCTATTTTCTTTTCTCTCTACTTTCACCCATACACGAAAAGCACGAATACAAACATATTACATTGCACTGATAGTTGTAAGTAGTAGCATTGCAAATGAGAAAGAATCTTATCATTCTACTATATTTACTTGGTGTACTGAAGAAGAAAAGTATATTCTATAGAGGACTAGACAAGATACCACTTTAGAGAGAGAGTCTCTTGTAATCTCTTATTGTATCTCTTGTGTCTTGACTCTTTCCCCTCAAGTTTTGTTTTGTATATGTCCCACATCTTCAATGATAACGTCCACAAAGTCACACGCTTAGTTGAAGAGATTAGTGTCCGCCTTATTTACTTAGTTTAGACAAACTATGACTATGAGAGCAATAATTTTCTATTCATATTTTATATACCGTAAATCTTCTAATAGCGCTCAGGCGTTTATTACCTATTTAGAAGATTTGTATTCGGCCACAATTAAATGCCGGGACTTATTAAAAGATTTACGGTATGTTAAACTAGAATAATGAGGGATTTAATTACTGTAACTTTCTATTTATTTATCATATGCATACATAGAGGTATTTTTCTCTGAGAATCATACAAACCATCAGGTTACTACATATTATTTGAGCTTGTAGTACTTTGTTCATCTCGAAAGCGTCGTTTTGTTTCAAGGCTGACTTTATTGAAATTTTTCTTAGAATTCATGCGCATTTCAACACTTTTCTTAGTAGGAATTCTACTCCAATATTTTATACTGCATATCAGTGACTTATTTAATCCTACACTATTTTATGTAAAAAATGCTAATAATAAATGAAGTAGAGCTTAATTTGTCAAACACACTCCAACTCTCTAAACGCTATCGTCTCAGAAGTTAGTAGTAAGTCGTCTCATGAATTATGGAAGAGAAGTACAATTATACCCTCTTAACATCTTCCCATTAAAGCTTTATATATAGACAATGCATCTTGCACTCGTTAAAAAAGTCAAGATTCTCAAGATCATCAATTTTCACATACTACTAATGTTCCCCAAAAACTCATCACCTTATATTCTAACAAGACAAGGTTATCTCTTAATATATATTGAGTATTCCTTTTTTCATATCACTTTTTTTAGCTCATCAACGACTATACTATTGCAACATATTCAGTTGTCAACAATCAACAGATGGCTATATAAATAAATTTGCTTATGCATGTAATGCAAATGAGTGATTGCTTACCGATTGGATTGCTAGATATAAGCTTCTTTGTCTCTACTGAAGCCAAAAAGAATCCACAAGTCAATGACATATTGCATGCATATAAATGGATCAACTGAGATATATCACATGAAATAGTAGTTGTTAGTAGAGGTATAATAAGAGCTGTATGTAGTATATAAGTATCGATAGAATATTTTATTTCTTTATTCCAAAGTTGATAGTCTAACATTACTATGCATAATGGTATAAATTGATAATGTAACTCAAAGTTTTCCGGCTTTCTTTCTATTTTAATGCTTGCAATATATGCAGATAGTAAGTCAAGACGTGAAAGTATGAAAATCACGCATTAGTAGTAGTATATAGTCCTAAAGTTTCAAAAAGTTGTATTTGAATTGAAGTATTGATATCTCTTCTTCTGAAACTTGTTTGGTGAATTATACATTGAAATTTTGGTGAAAATGGGGAGAGCATTTCCTTACTATATTTTCACTTCTTGTACAAAAAGAAGAAAAGTATACGTTAGTCGGTTTAACATTGGCATAACCTTTTTCTACCACCACGTAAAGACAATGAGTGTTCTCTCTTTCTTTCTTTCTCTCTCCCTTTTGAATTTCTTTCTGTACTATATATATATATATAAAGTCTCAAGTATTAGTTTCCATTTACCTTGTAAAGCTCAATACTTAGAGAGAGAGAGAGCTGCTCGTTTCAAAGTGGGGAATTCTATTCATGGAAACTTATAAAGTCAACGGCTCGGCTACTTGGAGGAATTGTTAGACTACACTATACATAGAATAGAGATATATCTATGATTTGTCTCCAAGTTTGGTTTAAAGCTAAAGTGTATTTATAAAGCTACCACAAGGATTTCATATGAAGCTTATTTATAGTGTGTAGTCTAGCTTACTGTATGTAGTGTGGTAGTAGTAGTGTTGGCTAAAGAGTAAAGTACTGAGTTCTCTCAAGTACTATCAGAAGAATGTATTACTAGCTAAAGACAGACAGAGAGTGAGAGAGGTATGAAAGCCACAAAAGAGAAAAGTTTTATCGATTCACAGTTGAAATAGAAAGTAGTAGTGTTAAAGATACTGACAAGAGCTAAAAAGTATATTCTCTTGCTTGTTCAAAACTTTATTAGGAAACTCATGCTCCAATAAATCATTAAAACCTTTCTCATTAAGATTTTGGGGAAGAGGAAGAATTATGAAATTTCTTACAAATGTCTCCTTTTTCATTCTCTGTCATTTCCTCTAAGGTTTGGCAGCAACAATGCTACTATATATATACTACCCTCATTGATAAATGGAGACTCTCTCATCTCACTTCCAGCTGCCGTGTCGTCACCTTGCATCATCGACCAACTGTAGTAGTAGTTTTCCTTATTGTTTCTTCAAGAGATCATCAAGCAACTGGCTCTGTTGACCTTCATCAAATGAGTATAGTAAGTAGTTTGATCGGTTGCAAAAGTTTGCTACTTACATTTGCATTTAGTAGTCAATAATAATATAATCAGTGGTATATTAGCATGACATGATGGCATTGGTTTCTTTGGAAGAATTGTGACTCGTGCCACCACATTGTGTATATTATTGATTTGGTATAATAATATTCTTTTTTGTGTCACTCTCTCTCTCTCTCTCTTTCTCTCAACAACTTGTATTTGTTCTCTTGAGCTACCTCAATTTTTGGTCAATGCTGCTCAACTGAATGATGGAATATAATGTGAATAAGCCATCAGTATATTATATAGCATTCGTTTTAATACACTTTTACAAGGATATATATATATACATATATATTTATTTGTGGTTTGGTTTTAGGTTTATATAATCCGAAGCCTTGTGGACGGAGTGAAACATAGGCGGCACAATGTTACATTACTATTACTAAAACTCTAGAAAAGTTACTACTACTTCTTTCTTTCTCTTTCTCTTTTTACTATCGTAATATGTATCATACTGTGTAGAACACACAATCACACTACACATCTCATTGCAATTCAACTCTTGCTTTTACTTGCCTTGCATGCCATCGAATCAATATATGTGAGAAATCCCCTGCTACCACCAGTTGCCCTCGTGAAAAGCTCATTTCTCCACAATATATACTTTTCCTTTTTCTAAGTATACATATACAAGTTTTAGATTACAACACACAAAATATAATAAGTGTGGTGAGCTGCTTTGGTTGTTTTAGTATAAACATATATAGCAAACTTAAGCGTATATATATATAGCTAATTGTTGTTTTAGTGTAGCATAACAAGACTAATGTAATTAGCGTGATCATCAGGTATCTAGAGAGAAAGGTGCTAAATGGTTCTTACTACATCTTGTTCTCTAGTTCTTTCTTAGCATTAAAAAGGCTCTAACTGAAAAAAAACACAAGTACACATTAGTGTACTACAAGAAGATTATATTTGTTTACAAGATGTATATATATATATATAAGTAGTAAGCATGAGCAAAAGAAATTACACGCTACAACTACAATACATACACCTTGTTGACCCAAAGGAATCAACATTTAGTATGATATTTCTATTCTCCAGTAGAGAGAAAGAGGGAGAGATATATTTTCCTATGCTCATTTCTTATAAGTCGCCAGGAAAGGAATTCCATTTCTTCTTCTTCTCTGCTTACATATGTAGTATACGACTTGGAACTATTTGCAATATATTTCTAACTCAACGAAGCAAAGCGAAGGTTATGAGTCTAAAAGCTTCAAGTCTACAAGAAAGCTATATAGCTATAGTTTTTTTTACTATTGTTGTTTGTTGTGTGTACAAATTTCAGATTGGATTCCATATCACACACACAACACAACGACTGAATTCCATATAATATATATCCTATCCATGTATATAACAACAGATCACATAGCCTAATATTATTTTTTGCTTTTTTTCTTCTTTCGTCTTGCCATATCTCTCTGTTTCCCTTTTCTGTCTCCCTCTCTTAATAGATGTAATAGAGTCAAGTCTCTGAAAACAGACTGCCAAAGTCACAAAGTCTTCTTACACACAACTTTAGCTCAACTCACAACTCTTCTTCTTGTGTCATAGAAGAAGATGAGAAGAATAGAGAGCAAGCAAAACGTACGGTTATAGCAAAAAGAAAAAGTAGTAAAGGAGATTTTTCAGTAGTAAGCTAAAAGAAGAATATGAGTTCAACTTTGTGAACATATATAGACTAGTACATAATATATTATATACATTGAAGAGAGAAGAGTTGAGTTTTTGGGATCCTTGGAATAAAAAATGCAAGAGTCAAATCTGTTTTGGTTTGAGAGCAGAAGAGCAGCGAGGAATATCTCTTTTTTTGGAGTATATCAACATATAGAAAGAGAGAAACATATTATGTGCCTTAAGGTTAGCTTCACATATTACTTACTTGTTCTTCTTCTTCTTACTATGTATAGGATCTGCGTAGTAGATAGCATTACATATTATACTTCTACTATTACTATATACAAATGTGTATATAGAGACACTACATACATTTACTTTGGGAATGCTCCGCAATGCAGGTCAAAAAAGTGTAGATAAACTAAAGGGAGAAGAAGATGAGAGTACAGGAAAAAAAGAGAACTAAAAAAGAAAAGAGTTGCACGAAACGAATATCATAAGTGAAGAAGAATATAATATGTTGTAACAAGTATCAAGACTCACACAAGGAAGGCGAGAAAAGAGGATGCAGGTGGATAGAATTTTCAAAGAGATCTTCTCTCTC
>VCNE01001491.1:0-43188 GCA_009869805.1 Oncopodura yosiiana
ACTCTAATCTATAAATACCCGGTTATTATTCAGTTATTTACGGTTCTCTCTTTACTTTCACCATGTAATAATATATAAATACTATACAACTATTTGAAATGCCAGTCACTCCACTCTATACTCATAGTAATAGCAAAGTATATAGCAAAGTTTGTCAATATTCTCAACATGATTGCGAATTTAGTTTTTTAACACTATTTCAGAGTAGAAGACATGTACATTGTATCATGTTCACAATATGACATGACACAACGTAATTTAACACTATGACGTCTCTTCTCCTATATAGTGAAAGCAGTCTACAATAGTAAACCAAAACCCATTGCTTTTTCTGGTTCACATCTATCACCAACTGTTATATAGAGAGCATAGCGAGACTCCATATAGCATCATGAGAAAACTTAGAAGACTCATTCCTTAAGCACAAAACTTTGGGATAGATGTAATGCAAAGAACGGAATGATTTTGTTATACTATTGTAGACTAAAAGTGAAAGCATGTGTGTTGACTCAATGATGAAGGAAGAAGGAAATTTCACATTTTCTTTACTTACTTAAGACTATTTTTCTCTATTGAAAGAGTGAGTCTCAACTCAAGTATGTCAAAGAGAAGTAGGTGAAAGGGCGTGGAGTGCTATTATTGTTATAAAGTAGGTTGTGACAGCCAACAAGTTTGACATAAGCACTCTTGAGAAGTAACAATACAAGCTCTACTTTATATATCTATATGCTATTGATACTTGTATATATAATTAATGAAACTATGTTTAAACGATGATATGGCTCGTATACATACATGTACTACAAAATATCTATAATACATATATCTTGTAGAACAATGGAAAAAACTTACTTGATAAGTTGGCTTGTGGCAATAACTTTGTTTGGCTCTTCAACTATCTCTACTCTGTAAGTAGCATTTCTAGCCCAAAATGAGCATTCAGCTGTCACAGTGACATGACCCTCTCTCTGAAATACAAAACAAGTCCACATTACAACATTATCTACGTAGAAGATGTAGGAGCGATTTAAGTCTTCTACGTCAACTAATTGAACAAATTTCCAAAGTTGTACACAGTAGCGATGCTCTTTCAGTTGCCCAAGTACATTTTAGCTAAGAGTCCACGTACAAATACTAATTCCAACCTTTTAAAGCTAGCTAGAAAATTAAGAGGGAATGTGTAGTAGTATGTGTGGCTGTCTTTTAATGTAAGTGTAGATAGTTGTCGAGAGTTGAATGTTAATTAGGTTCGATATAGTATGTGCAATGGTGAGTGAGTTAATTGCACTTGGGAGCTAGTATGTTTTTCTGTATCATTGGGTATCTACAATTATACTACATATATATTATATAGAAAGGATAGAGGTATATAATACAATATAGTAATGTGTTACAAAGTGGGGCAGTAAAAGAATTCCAATTTCATCTAATAGAGCTCGTTAAAAGTTCCAATTGTAATAAAATTTTACATATATGTAGATATTATGTGGTCCATTATACATTTCCTATTGCTGATATATAGAGCATATAGTATTTAGTATGTAACGTCCGACTTGTTATCAAATTTTAATATACTTCCTCTAGTATTTCTATACTAGTGGCCGGGCCTAATCAGAATATTTTGGAAATCTTACAAAAATAGTAGTGAGATGTAATAAGAAAAAATTCTATGTTGTGACGTATTAACATATACTATTTGAAACTTTGGGTCAATGCTAAAGAATGTGTCATACATTTATTCGCTCTCTTATTGCGCATGCTTAAAACTAATTCTATTGTATGAACTTCATCTAAATTAAGCTACGATTCTTCCTTCTAATTACACTACTCCTTCAACACTGCAAAATTGGCTAAGACGCTCTAACTAAAAAAAATTTACTATAGCATAATCAATGGTAGGAATCGAGCGTGGGTTCGATTCTAGCGACCGGCATAAATTTTTAGCTTTTTTGCAACTTTTTTTGATATTTTATACATTTTTGTCACTATAGAACTCTGATTGAGAGAGCTTAGTGAGGTCTTTACTAGTTTATACATAGAATATATATTTTAAGTAGCCGGTCGTCTATATAGAAGTCCATTTCTTTAACGCTTATGTGTAGGATGACATTGTCTAATGCTAATAAATGCACTAGAGATTTTGCAATGCGTACAACTGTGATGACTCATATGAAGATTTTATATAGCATTGCAGCAAACGTTTTGCTTAGAAGTATGAATCATATCAAAATTTTTAATCTGAGAATATGTAAATACATTTGAAAAATCTAAAACTGCAATGTCAGTGTGAGAGAGAAAGATAAAGTGTAGAAATGGCGACAATAAAATTTTTTTACTGGGTGGATCTTCAAATGAACAAGAAATAATTTTTATAATGATGGTGTAATAACACATATTTTACATACATTACACATCTTGGCAATCAAATGTGAAGCTTGACATATACTATATAGTCAAATGACTCCAAGTGAGAGAGAGTGGGTGTCAACAAAACAAAATAGAAACCAACAAAAAAATTAATGTTTGTGTGGTAAGGCCTCAATGCTATTATCTCTTACATAAACAAAAATTTTCACCATTATTGAGTGCAAGGCAAACAAAAATAAAAAAAATATTATTATGACTTCCTTGCCTTGACTCTGTGTCTTCTTGTATCATCTTCGTCTACTATACAGTAAAATTTGTAATAGTAGCAAAAGGCTCTAATATAAGAAACCTTAGCACATTTTAATAGAAACATGAGCTACTATTACAAGTTTTAGGGTAGACACAATATAATGTAAAATTCATGCTCCAGAACGAATCTCAATGTTATTCATAGTCTCAAAAATTCACCTTCACTTGTTCTTCACTTTAATATTTTTTGCTATAAAATCTGTAGCACGACGAAGCTATATACCTATATATATATATCCAATATAGATATATACTAGTGTAAGTGAAGGCCGAGCAAGCTCGGCCAGGGCGCTGGTATTAAAAACAAAAGACAAATTCATAAAATATTCAAAAAATTAAAAAAGTCGTGCTCGAAGTGAGGCTTGAACCCACGCCTCCAACAATATCATGTCTTAAGCTGTTAAGTACAGCGCGTTGCCCCTTTGCCACAGATACGTGTGTTAGAAGACGAAGAGTGAAAGAAGCCTTTGAACATAGAGCCCGATTTATTGCAAGAATTTATTCTAGTGGGCTTTTTAGTATTGAGTCTATAATGTATGAGTAAAGAGTAGCAGAGTTTCAGATATACATAAAGCAACCCATCGACGTCTTTTACTTTTGTAGCTGGCAAGAAGGAATTTAAGAAATTGACAATTCCTCTCACGTTGATGCCTTTCAATTCGACTGTCGGTTGAGATCAGTGTCTTGTCGAGCTTGCATTACTATACAATACTATATATATACTATAGCAAATGTCTTGCTGGTGGTCTTGTCACATTACTTTCCTCAAGAACTCGTTACTATGCTTTTCCACTCAATATGCTTTTCTTACATGTTAGTAGAGTTAGTTTCAAAATGAAAGAAGGGAAAAAAGGGAGAAATCTACATGGGCTACTAAGAGAGAAAGAGATATGATATACATTTTCTCTAATGTATCTATGACCATTGTACGGTCTTTTTCTCTTTAACTATTCTTCTCGCAAACAATATTGACAAGAAAGTTCACAAAAATATGTTTCTCCTACTCTTCATGGTCAAACAACATTGGTATGTTTCAAATATGAAATTAGTTTTTCTTTTGCAAAGACACACCCTCACATTACTTGTTTTTGTTTGACAAACCTACAAACCTTTTTTAGTGTAAGATAAAATACGAAGAAAGTTAAAAAGGAAAGGCCTTACTCTATATATGAAAAGTTGACTGCATAATATTTTATAAGTAAGGACATAATCTAATGTCTATTTGCATATTGCGTTCGTTCTTTCAGGTGCACTCAAAAGTGCGAAAAAAGCATTTGCACAAAAAGTTTAGGGTGATATTATGTCTTATGTACACATAGCGTAATATATAACAGAAAAAAAAGTTTTTTAGAACAAGGGAAGAAAGAAGAAGAAAGTTGTGCTGTCGGTCGTGGTGGTTCTCTGGCAAAGAGGCGCATAGTTAGCAAGGTTTTTTATCTTAGAGAGCAGAGTGAAAGACCAGAGTAGCGAGTATTTGAACTAGCACAGAGTAAAAACACTAGCTAAATTCAGCAAAGGGTGAGAGTAAGTAGAGAACACAACTGGAAAGCTCTGATGTGTAGAGTACTAGAGAGTTTGGTGTATGCAGTGGTGGTTTACTTTAGTTCTTTCTCTCCCTTGTCTAGTCTCTTTTACTCTAGTCTTCTACAGTCTAAGACTTTCGGAATTTCTCGCTCTTTAATTCGGCTTCAATCGGAAAACACTAAGAGACTGAGCCGTTGCCGTTGATTTTGTCTCAGTTTTCCAACGCCTTTGACTCTACGAGCTGCTCTGTTGAACAACACACGCATTCAACTAACTTTTCGTCTTCTTCGTCCACTTGTTGTTATTATACACATATATAGTTATATATACATACACACATATACAAAGTCAAAAAGAAAATAGTTACTGACGACTTCTTTTACTTCTTCTACTAACCTCTACTGTACTACTTCATACAAATACACCAGAATTCATTTTGGTAGTAGCATTTCTTCTTCATAAGAGAGTTCAAAAAAGGAGACAATAGTACTACTCAGAAAAAATATTGTCATCTTTTACGTTTCTTCTCCTTTTTGTTTTTCTCATAATTTGTCATTTCAATACTTGTATTACTGACTACATAATGCCCCACTAAATAGCTATATAATTGTCTTCTCAAGTTGTAATCCAATTAACGACAAAACTTCTCGGTCTCTGTTTTCACCGTTTTCTTTATAGCTGTTGACTTTGTTGATATTGTCTTATTCTCAGCTCTAAGCGCACAACGTTTCTCAGTTTCTGTGTTTGTGTACCGGCAGCTTTGGACTTGTTTCACTTTTCTCATCATCTATCTAACCTATATACTATGTTGTTTTTCTTGATGATCATATCATCAGGATTACATGTTTAAAAGTAGCTCAACAATCAGAACTGACTCTGTTGGTATTTTTTGAGACATTTTCCCCAAAGTGAGTGAGAGAAGGGTTGTTATACTTTCTCTAGCTTAGTGTATCATCACGACCGACAAGATAAGTTTTTTTTGTTGGTTTATATGATTCATTTACATGTGGGCTCTTAACACATATAAAAATAGATGCAGTAAGTGTAATAATTCTGAAGGGAAACTGCAAGTGTGAGAGTAAGTGAAGAAGCAAGAAAGAGAAAGAACAACTACTTACTACTCAATGCAATACGCTTATAGTTGAGTTGAAAACAAGAGTATATAAACAGAGCTACAAGAACCATCCAGCTTCAAACAGAATCATTTGTTTTATTGACAGTTTTGTATGAGTGCCAAACAAAAGTCGATGTGAAGTGTGGAACTCTGAGTCAGGTAGAGAAAGAAAAGGATTGCGTGAGACCAGATAAATCCTTTCAGAAACACGTACTTGTTCTACATCATCACCACCACAGAGATATATATATATATTTGCTAAAAGATATATTTATAATACTGTTCTTACAAAGTACAACCCTCGAGAAAGGTTTTGTCTACAGGTGCTAGAAGAGTTAATTTCAGTTGACTCTCTTTCTATGCTACTCTATTTGAGAGACTATATACATATAACTAAGCTTTATTCATCACTTTAATTCAATACACTTTGTTGTTTGATATATATAATACTTTATTATATATTACTTACAATTGTTCTAAAATAGAGAATCAAGTTGATTACTTATATATATAAAAAAGCGTATGACATTCTTCTTCAATTACTTCAATTACATATATTATTGTTGTTCTCTTATATCTTCAAATTTGTTGAATTAAGTACGAGTAACTTTGTGTATCTAGTGTGATCGTTATTGATACTAATTTTATTGTATCATATAAATATATTGTGCATCGTTCTTCCTTCACTCGTTACATTATTTTACACAATACAAAACTTTTGCGTACGAGAAAAATTTGATAATTTTGATAAAGTGTTGTTTATAGTAACGGCTACACTGTGCAGAAGTCAATTTTTTTCGTGGCTCAGCCCACGGTCTTATCTTTGAGTAGTTCATTACCAGCGGTCAAGACGGAATCCGATCTTCTATTC
Organism: Oncopodura yosiiana; assembly: GCA_009869805.1. Taxonomy (NCBI): domain Eukaryota; kingdom Metazoa; phylum Arthropoda; class Collembola; order Entomobryomorpha; family Oncopoduridae; genus Oncopodura; species Oncopodura yosiiana. The sequence goes on from VCNE01001491.1 coordinate 6,186, forward strand.
CCTTCTACTATTAGTCCTCCCCCATTTCATGCCAAAGTGTATCTCCCAGGTATGTCAATGACCTAAAAAGAAACTGCGCTCAATTTCCTGTTTTCATGAATAATGACGCTATTTATGAACGAACGTTCATATAATATGTTCCGAGTGAAAATGCATAATTTTTAATAATCAGTTCAAAATTCTGCCAATTTCTTGAAGATGAGAGAGTAAGTTTTTATGAAAATTATATTTTAATTGTAAAAACAGAGAAAATATATTTTTTCTGTGTTGTATTTTATAGAATAGATGAGTTATGTGGCCACTGGATATGAAACAAGAAGAAAAAGAGTGCTGGTGCATGGGTCATTTGGTTTTGAGTTTTGTCTGAAATTGGAATCAAAGGAAAACACTTTCCGTGTTAGGAAGAAGTACTCACCAATAGTATAAGTACAAAAGTCATAATGCAGGTTAATCGTTCATACTTTGGCTAAAAGAAAATATTACGGAACATATCATGTTGGAGGAACAGTTCTAGCAAAACCGAAAACCACGCTGTTGGTTGTGTCACGTTAACAAAGATCATCTTTTATCCAAGAAAATATGCAAGATGATGTGCGATATACACTAATTACTATAATTACCTCAATTCTTAATTGTATATATAACATGTCAAATACTTGTATTGATTCTATTAAAAAATAATAATAACATATACGTTTGACCGGATAGTTCCTTGTAATTATCGTATCGAAAAAATAATACATAAATAAGTAAGTACACGATACACTATTTGGCATACCCCTTCAGCTAATTGTTGTTGTCCGTCCGGGCCAGCGGGTCTGTTGACGTCTCCGCTTCTTCGTCAACATCCTAGCATGTTGGCTACAATGTCAGCTCTAATGCTTCCCACAACTGTGGCAACAGTGGGTTCACCTGCAACTCATATGCCACTTTTGGCACCACCTAAACCAAATTTGGACAACACTACCAAATCTTCTTCTGTCAACAACAAGTCAGGTCAGTTAATAAACATATTGCAATGGTTCTTATTATAAAAGTATGGGAAAGTAATATGCTATAACATTGGTAAAGCAAAGATTTCATCCCTTATGGGAAAATTGAGTATTATATTATTCGAGATATATATAGTTTTTATGTGTCGAGTTTCACCAAACTTGGAGAAAGTTTTTTCTCGCTCTCTCTCTTTTGGATAAGAAGAAGCAAATACTAAAGGTTTCTTCTTTGCTCAACTTTCTTTTCCTTTATTCTTGTGGTAATAGTTTGGTTCGTTTATTGTACGATGGGTTTTGTTTGTGTAACTATGTAAGAGATGAGTGTATAGGTCGAGTCTGACAAAGTAAAGGAAACTCTCTCTCTGTCAGGATACCTGTTGAATACATACATACACTCTCTCTCTCTTCTCCCAACTTTTTTCACGTCAACTTTCTTCAGTTCGATCACTAACTATATAACATTTTTTTCTAGTATCTTGTGTGATGATGATGGTGATGAATGAAAGGGGCTGTATAACAGTTATCTTCTACTATCATTTTTTGCTTTCCAACCTTCCCCCTTAAAGCAAACATTTCCATTCTCTTCTCACGATTGCAACACGTTACTTTTTTTAACGTTTCACTTCCATGTTGCAATATTGTAAGAGATGAATTTTTGATGTGTTACGAAAGCACTTTTGAATGTTTTAATTGGATCTTTTTTCTTTTACGTACACTTTTTTGTTTTGTTATTTATAGTAAAGCTATAGATATTTCAAAGACAAATGTTACTTTATAATAGTGCACTATACTTAACTTTACTTATTAGTACATTAAAGTTTTACGACATTCCATGCCGAGCTCAAATATTACGGAATGATTTAAGATCAAAGTCAGTTGATTTGAAGGTAACACTACTTTGCACAAGTGCTTTGAAGACTTTATAATATTCAAGGCATTGCATTCTGAGAGAGAGAGAGAGACATGACATTGACATGCTGTTGAATAAATTATCACATATAAATAGAAGTGAGGGGTTAAAATATTTCTGTCTCTGATAGAAATCTTTCCTTCAGAAATTGATTAATATCCTAAGTTACGATTCAAAAAATTTATATTCTATAAGTATGATATTACATCTTAATTTGCTAATTAAAAATAGTTACCATTTGTGTGGTGATTATTTATAAAGTATTACAACTACTTAATTAGCCCTTAATTGATAATTAGAGTATGACATGTTATGAAAAAGGTGTATAGTCTTGAAAATGCTGTCATTGTTGTTCCTGAATGATTTAGTATGTTATGTGTATTAAAGTACTAATAAGAATATTAGTTTCTGTAGAATTCCGAGAAGGAGTTTACAAAGAAATTTTCAAAGTAAATGTTCCTTGATTAAATTGGTATATATGTAGTCGTTTACTACTTAGGCAAATGAGCAGCATGATTAATTGCTGTCGCTTTCTCTCGACGACCAAAAGCATTTCTCATGAATCAGTCGATGCATCAATCAATTTTCTTGTGCTTCTGTTTTTGAATGAATGAACTGTTCTCTCTTTCGCTCTTTTCTGTTGGTAGCTTTCTTGTAGTATGGTTTTATACAAAAGCCAAAAGGAAGTGACGTGAAGTGAAGCGTTTGCTAGACACTTGGAAATATAATAGTTTTAACAATCTTTATGTATACATCTATATATATACAAAGGCTTTTATTCTGTTGTTGTGTTATACAAACTTATGCAAAAGATATATAAATATATATATAAAGAACATCGTTATAGAGAGACAGAGAAAGTAGAAGAGCATTTAGTTTATACAAAGTTCTATGCAGTTTTGACGTAAAAGGGGGTTCAAAGGAAATAAAGGAATGGATCGTTTGTTACTACACGTATTGTGGCTGATAGTTCATTGATTCTTACTGACACTATATGTTGTTGTGGTTTTACCTGTTAGAATGTTTCCTTTTTACTATCAGACTATTTGATATTTGATTTTCTTTTAACGTATCAACTTAAGCACGATTAGTATTGTTACCTTTTTCATATATTTTTGCTCAGTCAATTCACACTCCATGAAGCAGAAAGCAAAATATTTATGTAAAGTACTTGACTTTCTGTGTCATAAGATATATATATATATATATATAATATAACTGCAATGTCTAGTATTTCTAGTTCAAAATATCTAACATTGACCTGCTGGGAAGTCAATATATTTCAGACGCTTTTACTTATGTATTGATAATATTTAGAGAGAGAGAGAGAAAGCAAGAGAACCAAAAATAGAAAATGGGAAAGAGTTTTTCTACAATATTATAGAATTGGTCAAAGTCACCAGTCGTCTTTCTCTACATATATATAGTATGTGTGTGTATGGAAGAAACTGTATGAAAATATGTATATAGGGCTGCCAAAGAATTTCTCCCTGGCATCGGGGTCGACAAGAAGTTGTGATTCGGGTCGTTTCACTACAAAGTCATAGAAAGAGTCCTTCTGTCTTGTAGTATTTTGCTTCGTATATATATATTTTTTTTGTCTGTAGGCAGAAAGCAGCTCGTGTGTATATTGCCGTCGAGCTCTTGTAAAATCTATGGAGTTGTCTTTTCTATATCCTGAGCTAACTTGTAATGTGGCATACACTTTATATATACATATATACACACACAAGATTTTCTCTAGGAGACATTACTACTTCTAGTAAAAGGATGGAGAAGAGAAAGTGGTGGTGATGCTATATATACTAGTGAATTTTGTCTCTTGCCAAAAATGCTAATCAATTGCCAAAAAGTTGATGCATTCGGGAGATTCTCTCTCTCTCTCTCTCTTTCTCTTCTACATTGCTTAGAGAGAGAGAAAAGGGAAAAGACTCTCACCCTAGTAAGTAATATTGGAGCTAGCTATTACTAAAACTGCTGTTGGAAAAAGAAAGCAGTATTAGGAAAGATAGAGAGTCGTCGTCGTTTTCTCTTTGCTTTCTCCTGGCTCCCCACTGACTTACTGTAGTTTTTGGCTAGGACCAAACTTCAGTACATTATATACAACAGCAGCAGTCTTTCCACCCCTGTCTCTCTCTCTCCATGTCGCATTATTGCACACAACACAGGACATACACTCACACATGTACACAACACAAACCATATATAAAATACTAAGAATAAAGAAGAGAAGAAGTCTTTCTAAAATATATATATATATATATTGGTTCAGTTGAGTCTCTTTCTCTTCTTCTTTTCTTAAAACTCTTTTCTCTGCTGCTCTTGTGCTCCTCTTCTTTTCTTTTTCTTCCTCTTGTACATTTCTATATATATATATATATGTATCTTGTGTAGTAAGAGACCATGAGTACTTAGTACATTATATTTTTATGTGTTTGTCTATGTACAATGTACTTGGCTGTCTTGCTTTTATATAAATATCCTTTCATAAACCATTTCCTAAGAAAAATTGTGTGTACATGGATATGGAAGAAAGCAAAAAAAATTGTTTTATGACACTGTATCTGAAATTCGTACTCCTAAAGCTCATTTTATAGTTTTTTGGACGACTATTTTATGTAATAGGGCAAAACTCTGTGTATCTCTACTATTGTTGTTACTATTGAAAATAGTATGAGAGGAGTATCACCACCAGTTATAGAACATTTTCTATTACTACTTTTTTTATCTTGTGTTATGCCAGTTTCAAGTTTGAACTGTATACAATACATTTACTATGCTTGTCCAACAGCCCATGCATTTTTTGTATAAAAATATCACTATGTACTACATATGATGCAGCAGTACTAATAGTGAAGCTATGTACTATGTAAAATGTCATGTGTTGTTGTTTTACTATATATAGAAGATGAAGTAAAAAGTTTTTATTTTTGAGCACTTCTTTCACCCTATATATATAGTATACACCATGAGTGAGTTCAAGTCTGCGGAAAAATAAAAGTGAACTAACGTTGATGAGTTTAGAATAGATCCTACTACTTGATATAATAAAAACTGTTTTTGCTTCAGGCAAATGAAGATGACTTCTCATTCAATTTTATAATACACAAAGACGTCGTGGCAGCTTTCACATTATACAATTTGGTATATTATGTATAATAATTTATGATAGTAACCAAAAAAAACTCTCTATGCAACTTTCACCAGGTTTTTAAAAAGAAAGAAAATCATGGTTAACAGTAAAGTAGAACAAACAACGTATTGAGAATTTTGTCATGCATGTTAAACAACATCATTCTTATTTTTTCGGTACATGTTTGAAGTGAAATGAATTTTTTTGTTCTCTCTCTCTCCCTTTCTACATTAATATGCTAGATCAAACGTAGAATTGTGATTACTCTAGAGAATCTATTTAGTCTAGCTAATTGTAGCTTTAGTTGGAAGGGAAAATGATGAAGGTATCATGAAATAAGTTTCATATTGCGCTCACGGCTTTGTGCCTATCAACCCTATCATCTTAACAGTATATATAGACGCTTGATTGTGTAATTAATTTAATTGTAATTCAAGACATGTTTCTTAATGCTTCCTTCTGTTTTCTCTAATTGTTTCAGAACACTATCACATCTTTGTTGGTGACCTAAGCCCGGAAATTGAGACTCAGGCTCTAAGAGAAGCGTTCACTCCTTTTGGTGAAATTTCGTAAGTCAACCTCATTTCTTTTTTTTTCTTTTGGCATCATCACATTATATACAATAAATAACCTTGGTAATAATGAAAAGAGTATAAAAAGGAAATATTTTTTTTATCAAAGAAGAAATATTTTGGTTAGAGATTCTTAACATGTTGACAAGAAATGAAGTATAGAGGGCAACAACAAAACTTGTTGAAATCTTTTCTCTCTTATGTGCGTCGTACAATTGGAGAAAAGAGAAGTTGTAAAGAATTTCAGGCATCATGAAAGTAGTGAGAGAGTCGACATTGTTCGATGAGAAAAGAGTATGAAGTTTAGCTCTTGTTGTTTGTTATTAATGACAGTAAGTGCCTTTAGTTTCAGCTAGTTCAAGTGCATTTGTGCGTGCAGACGGAGTTATCAAAGGAATTCCTCATTATCTCGTTAGTTTACTACTCTCCTTGTTGATGTTGTGTTGTAGCTGTTGGATATAAATTGTGGGAATCTTGTTGATGCAAAAAATATATATCTCCTTTTACATTTAGTTGGCTGCACATACAAATACATTTTGTATAAAGCAGTGTAGTATTTAGACTATAATACACAACACATCAAATACTTTGAAGAAATTTGCTGTGGCGTACAAAGTGTTGAGGTGAAAGTTGATACGATCTGGTTAGATGTATGGTATAGGGTTCATTTATTCATAGTTAGTTCATATATATATATCTAGTAGCATATATCACTATAATAGACTTCTCATTCATCACTTTTGGTTATGAGAGCTGCTTTGGATACAAGAGAGAAAGAAGAGAAAGGGTTGTTTTGATGCTTTGATTTGATGGTGGTTGTGTGTGGACTTGTTTTAATGCCTCCAAGGCAAAACTTTAGATGAGTTGTAGCAAGAGAGCCCAATGTATTCTTCTTCAGCCACAACCGTAACAGTAAAGCAAGAGTTAGTTTATATATATATATATACAGTGTGTAATAGCTCTTTTTCATCGTTACAGGAAAATACGTCAGTTGAGTAACTTTGTGTTTTACTCTCTTTTCTCTGTCTAGCTCTCTTTCTGTAATGCTTTGCTACTGCTAGATATTTTATTGAGTTGCGAGAGAGAGAGAGAGAGAGAGACGAGTGGCGTATAAGAGAACGTATTGTTTCTCTCAAAGTAGAGGTATATCTTTTGTAGTGTCGAGCCAATATTACAAGTCATGAAAGTAGACATTGTGTAAGCATCGGCTAGAGTACCTGCTACTGTCGAGTGCAGTATCTTGGCCATATTGTGTATTGTAAAATTCTTGAGTTACCCAACTTTTCCCTTCTCTTTCTCTTTCTCTCTCTCTCTCGACAAAATCTCAAATGTCCAATAAAATTTCCTCTCGAAACATCAAACCACTGAGACTCTTATATTTTTGATGCACTTCTCATGTGCGACCTTCTTGTTCATGGCTCTTGCTCTCTGCTCTCATTTTCCCCTTCTCTTTTCTCTCTTTCTTTCTTTTACTTCAGACTTCACTATTACAACATTCATGTGTGTGTATGTGCCTTCTGTAATAACTACTACTGGTACTCTTCTAGAGAGTCTGCTACTTCTGTTATATATATATATCTACACTTACTCTGTACACTGATGTCCTCCTCTTTCCAAAGATTTTGCTTCTTCTCTCTGTCTATGTTGTCTTTTTCTTACGTGATCTTGTTCTAAATCGTAGCTTACGTGACTTTTTCTTTTTCTAACTCGACGACCTTACATTTATATATATCTATACACATATGTGTAGGGTAATATTCTCTCTTTTACGTATGTGCAACGTATAAAGTGTCTTGGGAACCGTTCATTCTACTCCTGTCTCTCTTGAAATTTTTTTGGAGAGAATATTCTCTCTGTATATTCAACTATGTGTACATATTTCTATTTAACTCTTTTCGTTTGTTGAAAGGTTAGATGAAAAAGTTTTTGCTTAGTGTATTATAGTGAAAGTTGTATAGAGAGAGAGAGAAAGAAGGCAAGAATCAAAGCAACAGAGTTTAAGAGAGAGAGAGAGAGTAGAGAGGCTTTAAGTTTTCATTTTGCATTATAATTTGTTTTTTTTTCAGTTTTATAGTATGTATTGTCTAAATTTAATATTTATTTGGATCGAATCCTGATTATAAATTTTTTGTGAAATGAAATTGGAGAAGCAAAAAGAAGGAATATAGTAAATGTACTAAAGAAAGCAAAGGGTAAAAAGAGAAGGTAATTGATCGAAGGATTTAAAAGAAAGTTGGATATGAAATGGAGCTCATATATACATATATAGACAACATACGGAACGGAATGTATGATTATCACCCCTTCCGCGTTTGTTTTCTTACCCCGCCTTTTCTCTGCAAAACTATCTTCTTGTTCCTCTTGCTACACAAAACAGAGCAGACAACTAGTTTGAATAAATATATTGCCTCTTAGTTTAGTTTGTTGAAGCAAAGTAGTACATGAATACAGAGTACAGAAAGTTTGTATATAAATAGTAGAAAGATACATTGGTCCAACTCTGGCATTTTGGCTTACTACTTCTCTTCTCTTTCTATGTATATAAATGTAATAGACACAGCATATTTTGGCTATGTACATTTTCTATACTATATACATGCATAGAACAAAAATCCATGCATTCCTATTACCTTTTTTTTACTCTTTCTCGTCTCTTTTCTTTTATCTTTTCATTTCATTTGCTAAGCTTTCTTTTGAAATTATTCTGGCTCACTATCTCTCTCTCTCTCTTCCTCTTCTTTTCTTTTTTTACTCTATGTTGTATATGTACTTATTTTACTCTATCTTGTTGATCCAGAGAGAAAGAGTTATACCCACTTAGTTGCTTTTGCTGCGTAATACATTCGTCATGAACAAGTGTGAGCTTACAGGAAATACATAAGAGAGTACGAGTAATAACTTCTTTTCTTCAACTCTTTATTCTACTCTCTCTCTCTCTGTTTTTGTGCATGCAACGAAAGGCAAATTTACTCTGTAAAAAAGATACAGATAGACAGAAAAGAAAAAAAGAGTAGTAAGCAAGGAGCTCTTATTCCAAAAGCACTGTTGCTGTTATGTATAGTAAGTAGATTGTAGAAAAAGAAGGAAGAGAAGACAACTAAGCCAAAGGAAGGAATTCTCTTTATACATCCATGTCACAAAATGCATCTTACTTACTTTTTAAGCTATATTCCTTTTTTGTCTATATATATATATTGTCTCTCTCTCTGTTATCTTTTTCATGTACTCTCCAAGAAAATCAAGAGAGTACAGTACAGAGAGAGGAAAGCATTTCTTTTTTTCTCTTTTTTTCTTTGCCTTCTTTCTCTATCTCTCTTTGTTAGTAGTAGTGTAGTAGTCGTCTTTTCCTCTTATGTAATGTCAGGTTTGCATATACACTTCTAACGCAAAACTACTTGTGAGTAATCCAATCTTACTTTGGAACCCTCTTACTCAGAACACTTTCCTTCCGTCTCTCTTATATAGAGAGTACTCCCTTCTTCGTTTCATCGTCTGAAAAGAACTTTTGCCTTTTGCATATTACAGTAGTAACATAATCCAAATATGCAGTGATACTCTGACTACCATCAAACATATTTACTCTCAAACGAGATACACTACTCTACATTCTTAGGAAAAAAGCAAGAAGTAAAGAAAAATCATTTGTGTATTTTCTCTTAGCGTTGCACTTTATCTTATGTTTCCTTAAACTCTTTAACTGAACATGTCATCGAATTGAGATTTAGGTTCAGAAAGTGATATACTTTTTCTACATTGAAGAATGAATGCATATTATAGTAAAGGAGAATGTACAATTTATGCAGATGTATGTATACATTATATAGTTTATTTGAAAACAGAGAAAAAATTGTTTGATTTCTAAAAACGAAATACTTTATGACTTACTTTGTTAGTATGTACTATACTCATTTCTCATCTAGTTGCAAAAGTAATATGTTTCTTTTTCTATGTGTGACATTTTTTTTATACTTTGGACTACAAATTATGACTTTTCCACTGTTCAACATGAATAACAATTTTTCTTTTCTCTTTGATTTATGCAAATAGAAAAATCAACTGAAGGAAGTCTGTATATATTAATTTAATCTGTAGTAAATCTTAACTAGCAACTTCGTTTATCTACTTTATTTATTAGAAAATACTTTTGTGTACACTTTTTTACTAATAGTGTTTTTGATATTTCTTAAAAATCCAATTGGCAATTTTCATCAAAAAATTAACATTTACTTACTTTGTATATCTACTCCGACAACAAGACGATGCAGATACTCTTATTTTTTCTTGTTTTTAGGCTCTAGGGTTGAATGTCAAATGGGAAGTAAAATGGGAGCATGATGTACACATTATGATTAGAATGTAGTTTTTCTCCAGAAGAAAGAACCCCTTTTGTTTCTTTTCTCTTTACTCTGTTGTAAACTAAATAGGACGAGTGTATAGAGCACGAAAAGAAATGATTACAGAAGCTGCTTTGACATCAGGAAAGTTTAATTGGTTGTCATAAAAGACGGAGCTAAGAATATGTAATTTACTCTCCTCTCATTTTCTCTTTACAAGCTGTCTTTTTACCCACAAAGAAACTTAAGTAATTGTACACATTTTTATCACTGAGCAAATTTGAGGCAATATATATACATATATACTTTTCTCTCGTGATATATGCATTATAATATAAGGTTAAATTGTAATTTTAAAAAGTAGCTTGATATATATAAGCTTACAGTATATACATAGTAAAAGGCATTCATATAACATGTATAGTAAGTTAGAGAAATGAAGATCCGGTCGTAATTGGTAAAAAGATAAGCGTATCTTAATGAGAACCGATTTCCATACTAATTGTAGACTGTGTAGAATTCCTCAAAATATACGAGATTGGTAGAATCTCAGAGTTTGTCTTGACTTTTGGTATGAAGTTGGCTACATTTACTTTCCATTTTACATTTTCAGCTTCATTAAATGGTCACATTTCTTTTCAGAACAAAAAGAAATTAGGTTGTATAGTTGAGAATTGATATTGCTTCATTAGACACAATTTTTGACGACTGTGGTGATTAGTGAAGAAAATGTTGAATTAATTCATTTTCTTTTCACATTTTCTATATAACTATATTCCTACACACGCAACCAAATCAAAGCTATAGGGTAAAATTGCACACAAGTTTGAATCTGAATGATGATGATGATGTGATTTGAAATACTATAGAGTATAATGATAAGACTCTCTAGCTAGTTGGTGTAAAGATAAAGTTTTTCCTAGAAACTTTTATGTTCATCTGAAACTACTTTAGTTCTGGTTAGAAACTACTATAAAGAACAATTTCATCGTGTCCTTTCTCTCTCTTCCACTACTTCACTACAACTTACCTGATTTTTATTTATATCGGAACGAAATGACAAAAATTATGACTGGACATGAAGTGAAGAGTATTATATGATAAAGGGAGAAGAAAACTATTCAAGAGTAACTAAGTGAGTTTTGTCGTTTACTATGGTAGTTATGTCGATCATTTTACTCTTCATATAGATACTTCATAACAATCATAGACAGTTATATATACTTACTACTCTCCTCATCTTTATGAGGGATAATATTCTTATTTTATGTTAGTATTAGAAAATATAGAGCATATTGAGTGAAGTAGAGTATGGCAATGCCTTAAGTGTCAATTGGGTTGTTCACAAGGTATTACTATTATATGATTGCTTGTGAATTTGCTCGACTTTTTCATAGTAGAAAATGACTAAATCTAAGCCCCCTTTTTTCTACCTTTCAATATATCAGTATTTCTATCGGTAGAAAAAGTGAAAGGAAATAATATGTGTGTAGTTTTATTGCTCAATAGTAATGAATTCCTTATCGGTTTTTGTTAATGTCAAGTTGTAATCTAGAATAAAAGTGAAGAGAGACAGTTTCAATGGTTTAGCTGTTGCTACGGATCTTTTCTGTCTCTTTTGTCCGTGTTCACACAACTATGACTCTCTCTCTCTCTCTCTCTCTTCTGTTATACTCTGTACTAACAAGTAAATGTACTAGATTCTATAGACGAAGAAGAAGTGAGTACTTACCTACTTAAGTCTTTTCCCTCGTATGTTTCCTTTCTCTGTCTCTCGCTTTTCTCTTTAGTTCACTTACTTTTGGTGTAGATCAAGCTGTGGGAGTCAATTTAAGAGCTTCTAGTATTCTACACTCATATCTACTATACTCTCTCTTTCCCTAGCACCATGAGAGAAAGGGAGTAAAGAGTAAACTCTCTCTAATCCAACGTTCTCTCTTAGTGTCGTTTTTTTCTCTCTTTTTGTTCACATTTTGGAATTCTCTACATATATTCTCCTGTCACCATGTCCATTTCCTTTGAGTTGTTCTTTGATATCTTTTTATATTAACAGAATGATAATCTATGATATATAGGTTGACCACAGCTACAATGGCTTTTAGTGCTTTCATTGATAAAAAGAGAAAAAACATAGAGAGTAGTCTACTGCGACCGGAAGTAGAATTCCTCCTGATTTTTAGATGTTTACATCCCACTAAAACTAAACTTAAGACATAGTAGAGTCAGTGAACGTAGAAAGCAGGAAAGTCTCTGATTGACAGTGAAATATTGAATTTTAATTTGTATTTCGTGTACCTTTTTGTTACCAACTAACTAATTAGTATATGACAGTAATTTGACATATTAGAACGAAATGTTTTTGGCCTACATAGTCTTTGCTTTTCCGCTCTATTTGTTATTAGTTTGAGTTACAAATTATCCCAATTTATTATTGTAATGGACTTCATTGCGTGTTCCTACAATAATTTTTTGATTTTGTCTAATTCTGCTACGTTTTTCTGTATAGACTTATTATTTAGTATAAACTTGACTGCTCGCAATACAAATTTAGGGTCCTGCAAGCTGTTGAATGGTAGTAGTTAAACCATAGTAATAACTCACACAAGTAGATATATACTCATAATACATTTTACTTCGTAAAATAAAACTCATTTCATATAATGCAACTCGTGTACAAAGTGTGTCGTAAAAAAGAGTTTCACCATTTGACTCTTTGAAAAGAGTAATTGCCAAGAATCTTTTCAATTATCAACAACAATACTTTTATTTTTTTCTCTTTCTCTCTAGACTTTACTAAATATGGTACCATTCAACACATATGACGCACACAAAAAGTCAAAGTTTTTTAACCAAAATGTTATTCTTTTCCTCTTAGTTTTTTTTAAAGTAACAACAAAACTCATAGTGTCAAAAATTTAGAGACTTAATTACTATATTGTATATAGCAGAGTTGACACCAGCTGGCCTAGCTTGACTTGACTTAACTGTGTACTAAGAAATTTTGGAAGGAAAAAAATCGAGTCTAATTAAAGAAAATGTTGTTAGTGTTGCTCAAGTGTGATGTGGTATAGTAAGAAAAGCTTGTATTATTTGTTGGTATTGTATGAGAAGGTTCACAAGATGTAACCGTTGTACTACGATTTAGTTGGTGAAAGTCTCCTAGTTGATATAACGACAAGAGCAAAAGTGCACATGGTGTATATGTTGTGTTGTGGCAATAGTTTCTTCTTAGTTGGTTCGTCTCTTCTAGTAGTTTCTTATTTGATCTATCGTCCTCTTCGTTGTCGTCATTATCTTGATACTTTAGATAGTTACACTAGCAATTCGAACTGAGTAGAAGACTTTTCTAGAATGGTTAGTGTGTAGTAGGTTATTACAAGAGAGGAGCCAGAGAGAAGTGCGGAGAGTGTAAATATATATGTGGTCGTTGTTGTTGATGTAGTAGTCGTCGTTACATAGGATTATGCTTGGTGTCGCATTTTGGAGACTTTGTGTTGTTTGTTATTGGCCTCTTTCTCTCTTCTCTCTTTTGCCCTACACTAGAGCTTTTGGTTTCGGATAAAGCTCACATTCCTTTTTGCTCTTTCTCAATTTAACAATAATAATAGAAGGAGCACTTCACTTGTAGTGTAGACTCTATATACATGATGACTTTGGCTACTTGTATGAATTTTGCAAGATGACTCGAAATCTAGAAGGAGAACTAAGGGTAGCATGATATAACTTTTAGGGTGTTTATAAAGGGGTCGTTGTCGTTTTCCGTCTTGTTGTCGCCATTCCTATCGTCGTTGTTGTCATGAAAAAGGGTTATTTCTTCCAAAAAGTCAGCTTGTGTACTGTTTATGATTCGTAGAGATAGCCATCCATGAGTCTGTTGTGACTCTTTGGCTCTATTTCCTTGTTGCCTCTCTCTCTCTTTCTCTTTTATATATAATGCCACTTTGTATTGCATTACTGTGTACATTATATGTAGGAATGTCGTTTGGTGTTGTGTACTTGCATAACATAGTCTTGTATACAATACAAGAGTACATATATACTAGTGTATATATACATTTGTAGAAAACGACACTGGCAACTACTCAAGGACTAAAGTAGGTAATGTTCTACTTTTCCCCCTTGTCTTGTCTTTCACTCTCTTTCTTTTTCTCCCTGTCTTTCCCTTTACTCTCTCTCTCTCTCTAGCTTTCTCTCTTTTCGTCCCATGTTGCAATCATATTGTGAATCTATATACTATATACACACTCACATACATGTGTGAGAGTATATATAGAAAAGAGTACGTAATGTAACGTAACGTACCCTCTTACTTTTACTCTTTCGTTAAAGTCATGAAGAGAGAAAATTTCTCTGGCTTGCATGTCGTCGAAAATCCTTTCAGAGAGGTCCTATGAGAATTGTCTTGTATGAATTTTGCAATAATAACCTCATCTCATCTTCAGCATGAAAACGGATATTGGTGAAATATTAACGAATCTGTATTAACATGCGAAGCTATGGCTCATTCTTTAGTTTCACAGTCAGTCTTCTCTACTCTTGAGTGTGTAGTAGATGAGAGAGAGAGAAAGAGAGAAGTAGACGTAGAAACTAGTAGTGAGAGAAAGAACCATCTCGTGTTATTACAGTTTTGTTCTCTTTTATAGCTTGAGAGAAAAGTTAGTTATAATATATTTTGCTATATATGAATACTACTAAAACAGAAGAGAGTGGAGAGCTACTCTCTCTCTATACATTTTATTACAAGATTTCTACATAACAATCCTATTGTGATTTGGGACTTTGTTCTGCATTTCATTTACGGTCTCTCTCTCTCTCTCTCTCTCTGTCCATATATATATATATATATATAATACATATGGATGCTTTCATATATATACATACGTGTTAGATGAATTCTCTACAACACTATATATAATGATATAATATTGTACTCTTTCTCTCTTCAAGTTGAGTAGTTGTTCTACATATCCATATCTTAGGCACTCCAACTTATATATTAATACATGTGTGCCAGTTTCACTTTTAACGACTAACAACGGAAAACATTGTAGAGGAACATGTTTCATATTATATGACATTAAATAATTCTTTATTTCAAGTGTCAAAGCTTTTAATGATAGTTTGTATTCTCTGTTTGTAGTTCTTCAAGAAGAATGAAATTGGTTTAAAATATTTTTTGTGAATGCTAACTTTTGGACTGTATTATTTGTTTGGTTCAAAATGTTAGAGGAATTTTTTTTCTGTGAATGAGTTTTTGTTTATTTAAGACAGTATCAAAGTGAGTAGTATATATTTCTTCTTATTATAGAGTTAAAACTTGTCTACCTAATTAAAAACATTTGTGCTTCATCTGTATAAGATTTAAGAAGACTATGAAAAAGTACTATAAGAGAAAATGAAGGAGATTAGACCAATGGAAAGAGCTCCAACAACGCTTTTACTTTTCAATTGTATGCTCTCTTTGAGTTACCTACATTTATATATATATATATATATATATTATATGCGTTTCTTCAGACGACTTAAGCTATACTTTCATATTATCTACTTCAATTTCAAAATGGTTTTATATATAAAATAGACCAAGAAGAATATCGTCTCTTCTGAGTGAGAGAAAGAGAAGGAAATTATATTATACAAAAGGATTTTGTTTAGATTTAAAGCAAGTGCGTGCTCTTTTTCTCTCTCTCTTTCTACTCTATTCTTCTTCCAGTTTGTTGTACATAGCTTAGATATAGATATAGACAACTTTGTTCTTCTTCGTCATCATGTTTCTTAAGCCTTAACTTTTTGAACTTGTTGTACTTTTATATATGCATATATAAAAGTAAAGAACTAAAAGCAAATTTGAATCGACTCAACATTCCTTGCAGATTTTACTCATTCTACATATAATTGTTTCTGTACAAAAGGTCTTGGTAATCAAGTTGTATGTGGCTTCTTCCTGAATGCCTTTTGCTTAAGATATGAGATGAAATAGTCAGAATAGTCTACTCTGGTTTTTCCTCTTGGTGGTTTTCACTAAGAACAAAAGATGATGGAATTTCAGACATGCAGACTTAGCAAGGTAGAAATGAACATGATAGTCTGAAGAAAATACAAATATAAAATAAAAGTAGCGGTTTAGATACTTTTTACTGGTTGGCTCCGTTTTAAAGTAAGATACTACCACATACATGCATGTCATTTGATATCTCTCTATTTTATTTTGTTATAACAAAGATGAATATGTACACTACACTTTTCAACTCTTAATAAAGCTCCTGTATAAAAGCTACTATGATGCACATAAGGTCAGGTCTGTTTTGAGTGTGTGATCCATAAGAAAATAAAGAAGAGAGCCCAACAGACAAGAGAATGAGAAGAAGCATTAGTGAATAGCTGACGAGTAAATTTTCTCAAAGTAGTAGCAGACTTCCAGTTTACAAAAGATGTTTTAGCATGAACTCATTTTCTTTTCTTTTCTTTCTTTTGATAAGCATGACAAAGTAATTAGAGATTTGAGTGAAGTGCCTATTGGCATATATGAGTAACGAGTAGATTCTCTTATATACTTTTCTTTGTAGATTTATATTTATAGTTGAATATCATCAAAATATTACACTTGCTACTTTTGCACTGTCTACAACAAGACGAGAGATAGATGAATAGACACACACTACAGTAGTTTAATTTCTTAAAGAAACTTGACTTTAAGCTTCAAGATGAAAAATACTTGATTATATGACTTATGCCAGTGTATATGACAAAAGTAGTAGTAGTAGTAGTAAAAGAGCAGAAAGAAATTACGAACTTATGAACAAGATGAGAGAAATTAAGAAGAATATCAGTAAACTCTCTCTATACACTGATCAACTACGTAACCTAAACATGAATAATAACATATTATAAGAATGAGAGTCTTCTCATTTATCCGTCTTATATTAGTTAGACTAATCATTGGTAAGAAAGAAGCTAAAGAATATAAACTCATTGCTATGAATGAGGTAGTATATGTATGTATAAAGAAAGAGTAACTTGAAGGAAAAGGAAACATGTCGGAATTCAAAGCATGGTTATCTTTAGTACTAACTTGTTCTTCTTTAGATTCCTTCTTCTGAATAATTTTGTAGTCCCTTCATCCAGGTTCAATTAGTTTGTTGGAGAGAAACGGTAGTTCTCAAGGGAAAGCATTTGCTCACGTATTAAGTTTAATAGGGATATTACAACATTCTCTTACTTGCCCTGCTGTCTACATCCGCTTCTTCTTCTTTGGTTCTCTTCTATCTGTGTCTTATATCTACATCGATTACCACTGTTTGGTGTATGAAGAACTACTCTGTGCTTCCTATCAGTATTCTGTCAGCAGTACTATACTATATATATAATATCTCATCAGTGTAGAGTGACTGACTGGTAGAAAATTCACTAGTGATATAAAGTCCAATCGTAGTTGGCGTGATGAGTGTTTTCTTCGAGAAATACAAGAGAGAAAGAGATCACAAGGGGTTGGTATTAAAGCTCAACCTACTTTGAAAGTACTACAAGTCATGAATGAACGTAATGGTCAAATTTTTGCCAAACTTTATTTTTTTTGTATGTATAAAAGTCAGAAAACAAGTTGAGCATTCCTTGACCCCTGTTATATAGCTTCTCACAATTTTCTGTCGAAATGGTTTATATATCAAACGAGCATTTTAGCTTACGATTTCTTTCTTGTCTGTATAGTACATAAAATGCTTGCGCTTTACAATTGTAGGATATATATATATAAATACAGTGTATGCAAAACAGTCGCTACCACTTTGTCATTTGCATAGTTTTTTTTTCTTCGTCTTTGAATTCTTTTCTTATATAGATATGGATTGTAGTACATGCTATGTTTTTCTTTCTCGTAGATATTCTCCTTCATCTCGTTTTATTCATGTACGTACATTATAGTTTGGAACATTGAGAAAGAGTCAGAGTCAGAGTGTATGCATGCATGTAGATCAGAGTCATGGTGAATTATTACATCCGTAATTCAGTGCATGTGAGATCTCAGATCTCTTTCCGTCCTTCAATCAATCATCCATCTGCTCTCTTTCTCTAGAAACATACAGAGAAAGAGAGAGAGAGAATAGAAGATTCCAAGTTTTCTCTTAAACGTAAAAGAGTCTTAAAATGAAAAAAAGACGGAAGAGAGAAGAAGAAGAAGAAGAAGGGGTTGAGAGAGTGAAATGTTCCACTCACAAAGCTCAATGTAGTAGATATGTACCAACACAGTTTCTAATGGAACTAACAATTTTTTCCGTCTCATGTATTTGTATTTGGCACAGGCGACTTGTTCAAGTTGTGCTTTATTCTATATACTATCTACATATGGATATTGTGTGCAGCATTGTGTCGTATATATATTTGTATCACTAGAGTTATAGCTTATTGAGTCTATATATATATATACAATACAGTGTAGAGAGATATTGCTGTAGAATAGTGGAAGACAGGAGGTGATTACTATTTTGTATACACAACAGACAGGATATGCTTGTGTAAGGCTCCTACTCAAATGCTAAAGGAAGTGAGATTAAGAAGCCGAAGAGAGAGAGAAAGAAAATCTCTCCGCTTTACATTTTTTTCTTTTCTTAGAAAACACAACAGAGATATTTTCTTCGAGTGTCGTTTTCTCTCTCTCTTTGAATCAGATACATTCATATATATATATATAGTTGTTGTTCTGACTGTCCCTTGTAACTCTATACGATTTGCTTACTGTGAGTGTAGGAATGTGTATAGAAATGGATGCTAATGAGTTCCGCTTTTTCTTTGCAATTCTTCTTTTTTGGAGAAAGTAGATTTCCGGAGTGATTGCATGCACAATATCAATTGAGTATCACTTGAGTGGAGAGAGAGAGAGCTGTTACTCGTTAAGCTGGAAGGAGTTGAAGAAGAAGATAATTGAGAGTGTCGAGTAATTCCACTAGAACTAATCTTGGAGAGTGGAGAATGTGTACACTATATGTATCTCTTTTCTGTGATATATATCTTGGGTATATATGAGCTTTTAGTCATTGGTATATATTTAGTATGATACCCTTTTGTATTCTGGTAGGACTTGAAGTGATCTAACTGACTTTTATATATATATATACAAAATGAGTACTATAGAAGACTTGTAAAAAGTATCTACATAAAAATGTAAGATGTTAGTGAGGTCGTTGAGAAAATTTGTATTGATTTATTTAGTGTCATGTTTTTTATGACTATACACATTTTTATTGCAGTTGGCCGTTATGTGCAAACTACACGCTCTATAATATACAATACAGAGACTCATGTGGCATACAAAAAAAAACGTTGGTTTAAGATTGAGTGAGCAGTGAGTTAGCTTACTAGATAAGAGAGTTAGTCAACTAATAATTTTGAAAATAGTTGTTGCTGTGAACTACATATCTTATAAGTTTTGTTTTGTACATTGTAAGTGAAATTCAAATTTGTTGACTAAATTGTAAATAGGGATGGGTTTAACAAGAATGGATATAAAAATGAAATATGTAATGTGTACTAGTACACATAGGACAGGATGAAATACTGAAATTTTATATGGGGTTGAAACCAACTCTTAGATATCGATTTAGATCTTAAGCTATAATGTCTTATTTGTTCTTTTTACTGATCACCAACTCAACTTTAGCTCTAAGATCAGTAAAGTAGAAAGGTGAATCTCAGCTATAAACTAAGCTATATAATACAGTCTTTGAAAATGGTATAAGCAATCGAGGCGACACTCATGAAAAGGAAGCTTTTTAGATGTTTGTCCCTTTATTCTGTACTAAAGAGAGAGAGGAAGTACTGAGAGTTAGAGTTGAAATAGGAGAAATCCATTGAATAAAAGAAGGGAAATTCTCCAGAGCAATAAATAGGGTGACGGAAAAAGGTATCAACTCAAGAGATTGTCGTATTGTCGGTCGTCGAGTCTATTTATATTTACAGTATAGAATTTCTTTCTCTCTTACATGTATACATTTTTACTGTTGCTTCTTGTGTCGGTCATTTCTTGTAAACTTGTATGTATGTTGGGACTTTGTGGAGACAAGAAGCACAGTACATATTGTCCATCTTTTTTGCTCTTTCTCTCTCTAGCATTGATACTACAATTTTTGTAGACATATATAGAAAGGTCAGTACTCAAGAGAGATACAACAAGCATCATATGTATATAGTAGTTTTTCCTTATTTTTCGTTTCTCTCTCTCTCTTTTGAAAGAAGGAAATGTAATTCCCGGAGTGTTTTTTTAACAAACGGAATGGAATAAAGTAGCAAGTTGTGGCAATGTAGCAAGTACATGACTACGTACATTCAAAAAGACGATGAGAAAGAAGGAGGAAAGTTAGCAGCGAAAGAGAGAGAGAGAAAAAACTGTAACGCATAAGGATAATCTCAGGAGATTCAAGAACTTGATATGCAATGCAGTAGGGCAAATAATGAAACGCGATATTATCTATAATTCATATATCAATCTCATACTGAGTTTGTCGATGGAGCTTTGCTTCTTCACTTCTTCCAACACACTCACTTGAGTCGACATTGCTCTATATATACTTATATATGTTGTGTTTACTTATGACAACTGACTCTCTTCCTTGATTCTACATTCTCCTAGAAGACTAGCACACAAAAGTACAGTACAGTAGTATATATATATAAGTATGTTTTTACAAGAAACTAAAGAAGGTACTTTGAGCCATCATTTCCTAAATACTGCAAAACTGAAAGAAGGTAACTATTTGAGTCATTTCTCTATCCCTCAGCACTAGTTTTATTAGCTCTTCTCATATCTATTTAGTATAGTGAAAAGTGGGAGAGTAGTGTCTCTTCTCTTTCAGTTGCATCTTACAGAAGTCAAAACTATGTAGTAGTCTGGCGTAAATGTGAATTACAAGTACATACGGTAATGTATGTAGAGGTTATCATAGTTTGAAGCTGAATCTTGCCTTTCCTTTCTCTTCTGACTTTTCTATGCCCACTAGCACTTTATGCAGTTAGATGGGCTCTCTCATATGTAGTATAGCTGAAATAACACATTTTCCAGCTCAAGTAGATTTTCTTTTATATCCTCTACTCTCTCTCTCTCTTCATATATTGTTGGACATTTGAGTCAAGACTGGATCAAGAGTCCAAGAGTACGCTATAACTACTATTATATATGTATGTATGTATGGAGTTGTTAGACGAAAAGTACTACAAGAGTAGAGTGACTTTTTGCTGTGACCAGTGGATAGCATCAAGTTAAAATATATCCCATCGTGAAGTAGTAGTATTATGACTATTACTACTATTATAGGAAATTTCCTGTGTAGGATTAACATTTTGTAGTAGGGTAGGGAAAAAGAAAGAAAGATAGATAGACTTAGAGAAAGTAAGTAAGGAGGATATATAGATATATATGAATATATAAGGATATTAGAGTGCAAAAAGAAATCAAGACATGTTCTCAAGGGAGAATGATTTCACTATCAATTAGTCATGACGTACATTACATGAGAGATATCTAATATATTGACTTATCGACGTGTTTTAATTAAAAAAAGGCGTTGGGGAAAAAGAATTTATTAAAACTAGTGGACTCTCTAGAGAACCTATCATGCCAAGTAAAGTAGACTTTGGGTAAAAGAAAAGATAGTGGAAGAAGATTATCAACATCGAGGGGTAGTTAGAGTGCGTGTACTATATATACCATGGTAGAATTAGTATCAACTATAATAATATAAAGAAGATGAGAATCTTGGGTATAATCTGTACTGCTTATGTGGTGAGCTTTACCTTCAACAATTTGTCTCTATTCTTCTCATCGTACAGTGTTGGAGATTCAAATTTTGTGATGAGAGAAATTTAAACGTTGTCTATTTCAATTTTTTGTATCCATTTCAAATAAAATATCCTCAGTTGTGTTCTTCAGGTGGTATTAGTACATACCTATAGAAAGTTAGATATAGTTAGATATAGTAAGCTCTAAAAGAAGAAAAACGAGCAAATGACTAATTGATAAATAGGGACAGAGAAAGATGTCGGCTTTAACCAATCTTTTTTTTTCTTTCACCACTTTTATCTTCATTTAGTAAAGTTTTTGTATTGTACTCTAGTTTCTTTCGTTGTGTGCAAATAAAAGGACTTTTTGACGCAGTATTTTATATATTTTGATGAGTATGAATGAATAAAGTAGATAGAAAGAGAATGATTAAAAAAACCAAAAGTTAATAAAATTTCTGATTAGTTGTGCCTAGGCCTAGCATTATTTTCTATCAAGTAAATAGAGTTGAACGTTAAGATACATGAGACAAAATTGGATGTGAATTTCTCTTTCTTGGGACTCAGTTTGTTCTTTTTATTTCTTCAATACTAATAATGCACACACATAGTCTTCTTCTTCTTCTTCTTCTAGTCTTTTGCTTTTCGTCTTTTGCAATGTCTCTTGGGTTTTATAGTGAGTTGATCGGCTTCTCTTAAACTTTCTTGTATTTTGTGGAAACTAGAAATGAAATTTAGAGAGCAATTTTAAGGATTAAATTGTACAGGGTCGGCTCTCTCTTTTTCTTTCTACGAGATATTTCTTCCAACTGGATTCAGATTGAGCTCGAGTTTTTGGAAAACGCCTTCTTTCAAAACATTCGGCATGGGAATTAGCTTTGAAAATGAAAAATCTCAATTCTATCGTACATTTGATTTCCCTTGACTAGTCATTTATGTAGTCTAGTCTAGATAAGAGCATGAGGGTGGAACGTTAAAGTGATTTTATATGTGCAAAAGTCAAATTTAAATCTAGTCAATTTGTTTTCAAGTGATTTTATCTCTTAACTTGTTCTCCTATTCTTGGACGTCTCAGTCTATATTGACTTGTATTAACTTTTGATCGTTTTTAATTTGACGCAACTTGGTATTATATTGTATATAAAAAAGACGAATGGTTAACTGCAGAAATAAATTAGCATTGTATTAAGTTTAAATGACTCATGAATTTATTTTTGTTTTTACAGAGATTGTCGTGTTGTTCGCGATCCACAAACGTTAAAATCTAAAGGATATGGTTTTGTATCTTTTGTTAAAAAGTCGGTAAGTGAGAGATAAAATATTTAAAATACTGTATACAGTTTAGTAGTTGAATTGTTATTTTTCTATTTACAGGAAGCTGAAGCAGCCATTGCAGCAATGAATGGTCAATGGCTAGGTAATCGTAGTATCCGTACCAACTGGGCGACCAGAAAACCACCGCCACCAAAAAGTGGTGAAGGTAAGAAGCTTTACTCAAAAATCCGATCATAGAACAAAGATCCAATCTCATGACGCGAAAATGTTCTTTTCTCTTCATACATTGAATTTACACGTCTAGACATCTTATATACTTTGTCTCATTTTACAAAAAGAATTTACGACATGTCATGATTTTAATTTCAGTGTAAATATATTTTTCTCCATTTACTCACGTTTTCTTCTCATAAATTCTATGCACATATATATATTATTAGTCAAAGACTGTAATTTACTATCTAGTTCTTGTCCCATAATTACTTGTGTGTAATTTAGCCTTCTATAAACACCTGTTTAGTACCATTGCCACGTCTGACATACGCTAATTACATCTAAGTTTCTAATGAGACTGGGCTATAGTGTACGTGTGAAAATAAATTAATTAACGATTGAATGTTACTTTAGAAGGGATGTTGTGTAAGTAGGGAAATTAGGTCTTACTAAGTGAGTGAGTAGAGTGTGTGTATGTGTATATAATGTTCTTTAAAGAATTTCGATGTTGTTGTGTTGGAACTTGGGAAAGAGAAAGTTCTAGTGAAAGGCCTAGATGTGAAAGTTGAGTGGCTGAAACTCATTGTCGTTCTATGCAGAGCATGTCAATGTAACTTACAACTCTTAGGTTACGTGTTTTCTCTTTCTCTCTTAGTCCTTCTGCTTCACTCGTGTTCCCAAAAGTCTCACTTTTCTACTCATACATACTAGTAAAGTACTAAAGTAACTGTACTTGCTACAGTAATGGTAAGCAATCAAGCACGAGCGGTCTTGAATATGCTGTTAAGTCAGGTGCACAGCTCAAAAAGAATTGAGCATGCAATGCAATGTTGTCCTACGCATTGAGTCTTTCCTTCTTTCTCTTTTTTTGTCAAATGTAGTATTGGAATGCAAGAAGGATTGTATTATAACAAAATGATACATTTGTAGTCTGTAGATTTTGTCTCCATTTTCTTGCATCTGTATTATATATAGCAGAGATATATACGTATATATGTTGCTCTTGTAGAATCTCAGAGGTGAAACAGTAGTGAGTTCATATGTCCAAATACATTGCAGCACATTCAATCAATGACTATGGACTTGATAGTATATGTATTTGAGATATAGTAGTAACCTCATCGACATTCCAACTTTTTCTTGTCTCTCTCTCCCTCCTTGACGTTATTTTTTCTTCTTGTACTCTTTCTCTTGAGCTCTTCCCATGTAAACTTTCTCTTATGCGTTCGTTTTGTGTACTTTCTACCTTACACCTGAATGATTTTAGTGAGGAGGAGAAACATTTTTTTCTATATTCTCTTTCTATATGAAGAAAAAGAAAAGCAAAAATACAAAAGTCTAAGATCAGACAGACCAGATGCACGAGTCGAGTAATAGTAGTTATTGTACAAATCTGGTATATATATAAATTGCCAGTTGGTATTGCCAAGGTAAGTATATTATATGAGTGAAGGAAAGTGGAGGTTGTTGGTAGAAGCCATATAGAGTTTATGCAGTTTTACTACTAGAGTAGAGAAAACCTTCGTCATCGTGTGTTCTTTTGCATGTTATCTTCAAACAGTTTACTTGCTTAGTTACTTTTACATATCAACTAGTGTAGTATGTATATAAGGTGCTCACATTTTGTTGTTTCTCCTTCTTCTTTCTTATTCTGGGTTGTTTCGTTCGTGCGTCTACAATTAATCAGTCATACACACGAATTGTAAGCATGCTATTCTGAGCTTAATGTAGCTTAACTTATGTCGGTAATCCATCCTGAATTTTCCTTCTTCCTTCCGTGTACCTTGCATTTATATTCCTTTTCTTGCATTTCCTTCACGTTTATACTCTTTAATTTTCTATATTGTCTTCTCCTTTCTGATGTTATGTGACTATATATATTTTTTATCAAAGAAACCAAGCAAACTACTGGTGTAAGTAGTAACAACATGTGTAGTAGTAGAATATGTCACAGATGATAGCAATGTTGTAGAAGACTACACAGACATAAAAAGACCAGAGAGAAATGAATCAATCTTGTGAGTAATATTGATTTAACATATATATACTATATATAGTCGGGCTCATAAAGAAATTCAAAAGAATCAAATCAAACTCGTCTAGTAGCTAGTGATAATGGTATTGATAATGTTTTATATATAGAAGCAAATTTTAAATGGTAGTTTCTATTTTGCGTTTTATACGACTACTATAGTATGTAACTGTAGTCTAAAGTGGATGTGAAATTCGATGAAAAATTTCAAGATTTTTTTTATCTAGGATTTATGTTGAAGTAGCAACACTCTTATTACACTTTAAGCCTCTTTGATTTGACTGAGAGTTTGAAAAGTAAATTCGGTGAAAAATTTCAAGATTTTTTTTATCTAGGATTTATGTTGAAGTAGCAACACTCTTATTACACTTTAAGCCTCTTTGATTTGACTGAGAGTTTGAAAAGTTATATTTCATTTTAATGGGAGAGAGAGAGAGAGAACTAGTTAGTCGGAGAAGTGGTCATTGGTCAAAGTATATTGTATACATATCTACAAGCACATTGAGTGTTTATAAAAAGAATGTTGATTTGAATTCCATGAACGAAATGTCGTCATCTGATGATGAATTAAGGGTTGATGTTATGACTTTACTACGATTGAAGTGGAATGATAAGAATTTAAAGACTGGGCAAAGTAAAAAAGGGTCTCTCTTTTTTCTCTCTCTCTCACACACATACAAAACTTTTTTACAATGTGTGTGCAACGAGCGACGGGAGAGAAAAGAAACGGGAGTACTCCAATTTAATTTTATATCCGATTTTCTATCTAACATTACAATCAGGCAAAGTAATTTTCCGCGTACTGTTTGCTCACTCTAAGTATATAGTGTAGTTGACATATATTATATACATATATATATATACGTCTGTGTGATTTGTTGGCTTAAAATTTTTATATATAGTTTAGTTTGTATACTGTTATTATATGTTACATGTTACTATGTCACGCACTTGGTCTCTTTCTCTCTCTCTCTCTTTATTCGTTTTAGTTATTCTAATATACTTTCCAAATATGCTAGTGGTCTGGGTGTGCCAAATTTGAGCTCACATTGAATTTATTAACTTGTCCAAGCTCTAAGCATAATAATAATTTGATGGTGGCGTTTACCTGCTGCGTGTGTTTGTGTATAGGAGGAGTATATGAAATGCTTTGCATATAGTACTTACAGTCATAAACATACAGGTATAATTTCTCCTTTCTATCATAAAATTATATATATATTCATATAGCACTGCTACTGTTTCTGTGTTGAATTTTTTGTGAATTTTAATTTAGTACTCATTAATGAGTATATATTGCAATTAATTGTCTTATTCTACTCTCTGACTCGAATACATATTTTGTGTTCATATAGCTATATAATAATTCAACCACCCATGCACATGATGTATTTTGTTTGTTAGTATTTTCATTCAAAGTAGTGAGAATTTATATCAACCAACCTTCTTCCACACTGTTGCTTTCTCCTACTATAGGTATATAACACTAGACTACGTTTATATATATATAAAAGGGAGAACAAACTAATGGAAGAGGAGAAGACGGATTGCATGACAGTTGTTGCTTTTCTGCCGGTTTCAGTTACAATTTTGTTACATGGTTGGCCCAACTGGCTTTTGATATTTGCTTTATTATTGTAAACACTTTTTATCTCAACTTTCATAATGTTAATGAAAACAGTAGTTTCCACAATTAGCACCAAATTAACAGATAATACTAGATTTTGTAAATATTTGAAAAGTAATTAAATTAATTAAAAATTAGTTGTATTTTTTCTGAAGGAAATGATTAACTTTAACTACAATAGTACAGCAAAGGTCATGTCAACGCTATGTGAATATTATCCACTAATTTTAGAGTAGAAGAAGTTCATGGTAGCATTTATATTATATGAAATCGATATCTTCATACATACGAGGAAAGTTTCAACATAGCCTCAAGAATGAATAAATAAGGGTAGAAATGAAAACTAGACTAAGCTAAAATTGTTAGTGATGATAACTCGGAGTTTTGGATATATGATATCATAATAAAATGACAAGGACAAATAAACTAGTGGGAACGTTTGTTCATAGTTCAGCAACGATACAGCTTTAGTTTTTTCTTCTTTTCCTTCGCCTATGAATCTGTTGTTTCGTGCTAGCTGGTATTGTTTTCATACGAATATAATTTTCTTCTTTTTATATACAACTATAGTTTCACATAACTAATACAATAAGTAGCAGCTGCTAAAGACACTTCATCAATAGAGCTTTCAAAGTCTATGCAATTTTCTCTTTACGATTTACAATACTGAAGTTATTTTTTTCAGAGGTTGATATCTATCTATTTTACACATATATACATAGTTATCTATGTATTTGATATGTCGATAAATATTTATATGCAACTAAGTGAGTATACATATATACCAGAATCTCATAATGACATGATAATAATGTAGATATATATAGTTGTTGGAAGAAGTAGTAAAATTTGAAGAAAGTGAGCAACAAAATATAGTAGTGAGGAGTTTGAGTACCTATCTTTTTCTCTTGCATAAAAGTATTACATTTGTGAAAACAAGGCGAAGAAAAGAGCTCTAGAGGCACAAAAGTGTGAATTTGATGTGTACGCTAGTATTGCTTAGAGACTATAGTGTCATCATACGTGTATGTCACATTTTTCTCTTTCTTTTATGGCAAGTCACAATTTGTTGGAAGAGAAGAGTTTATGGTTGCTACTCTTGGATCATATTGTATATTGTATAAACAGAAATGTCTTCTGATGTTACGATGTGAGGTGTTATGTAAAATGTTTTAAGCTGTAAAGTACTAGTGATGTTCATACATACTTATGCTCTGCCTCTCTTTCACTACTGATATACATACACTAGATATATATAAAGAGTAGAAGATGAGATGTTACAAATTCCATTTGAATATAAAAATTCTGTCACATATTCCAGTTTCATTGAGGAGGAAATGATACAAGTGAGAAAGAAAAAGAAAACTGTGAAGGTATCTCTTACGTCAATTTTATTTATCATGTTCATATGTGCTACATGAAGAGAATCCCTAGTGCAATTCAATATTACTCGACATGTTTTTGTAGCCTGGTTCTTGACTTATTTAAAACGTCGAGAGACTATAAAGAGAGCAATAGACAGACAGAAGAAGAGCGAGAGAAAAAGTGAGACTTCATGAAAAACATTCAAACTTTATATATATTTTGTAAGAAACAAAAGGAACTGTATATAGGATTAAGTTGTGACTTTTTTCTCTATCAGGTACAACTGCTATTGACAAGGTAGTATTGTATGTATATACATGTGTCTTGTATATCTGTACTTCATATATAATATACAAGTCCAAAAGTATTAGATGCTCATATCATGAAGAACGTAAAGAAGAGATAGCATATGTTTTCTTTTTTTATATCTTGCGTTTCTCTCTAAAAATTTATCTACATTTATACATTCTTTTTTTATCGAAAGCACTACATTTTCTTTAGAGAGGCTCTCCGTTAACTCTACCTTTAGACTCACTATTGTGCAGTATTAACATTCTACTATAAGCAATATTGAATAAAAAGTGTAGATCCTAAAGCTGAGAAGTACACCTCTCTGTTGTTTCTCATCAAGACGGTGACTTGTGCAGGAAAGAGGTATAAAAGTTATTATATATGAAAGTTGTGCTTGTTGTGACCAACGGTGTAGCATGTATATTTTATATAGATACGTGTGCATATAAAGAAAGAGAGAAAGAGAACAACTTGGAGTTAGCTGTTAGTAAGTGTAACGTCGTCGACTTGAAATCGATGGAGTTATTATATTTCTTCGTGTTTTGCCGAGTGATTATAAATCAGAGCTGAAACGACAATCATGTCATGCATGGGAGCTAAGAATGAGTTTGCTTTTGTCTGATCTTGATAGTATAAATATGGTCGACATGTTTCTGGTATTGTACAATGTACAAATGTCGTTTTGTTGCTAGCATAGAGAGAGTATTTTATATATATTGCTATTTATGTGTGTTGTGTATTCGGACTATACATGGAAACTCTTATTAGTGAATAAGATAGAGAAAAAGGTGTAGTATATATATATATATATATATATGCACGTAGTGGAATATTATATGATATAAAGTATATATTCAAGCTATAGGTATATCTTTGTATATATACTTCTGTTATGTTACAGTTTATATGACGTGTGTGTTTTTGCCCCATTTGAAGTTGCGAATTTTGTCAGGAAATACAATTCATTTTTGTGAGCACGCAAACCCGGCTAATCAAACAAAAAGAGCTGTGTGCTAGGCTATACAGTCGTATTATTATTACTATATATGTATTAGTAGGTATGATGGACTCCAAATCTAGATAGGTTATACATAGTATAAAACAACTGTTTGCTTGCTTTTACTTTAGCTTTTTATGTGCTATGCTCTGATGTCTGACTCACATTTTTATGTCTGCTACATCAGCCCAAACTAACCAAACCAGTCTCAGGTATTATATGTACATTACATTTAGAGAAAGGGAAAAAGAAAGAGATATTTAGTTCTGGAGCTGTGATGTTGTAAAAGCTTTAACAAGTTAGCATATACTATATTATATGATGAAGGGAGAGAGAGAGAAAGAAGCAAAGGCAAGTTTCGTAAGTTTCTCTCTCATATAATGTATCACCACCACCCTTTCTCTTCTTTTCCTAAATATACAGGAGGAAGGTTATATATAAATGAATATGTAGTGTTATAAAATAACAACTATATATGACGCTACTCTAGTATATATATATTCAAAGGCTGTTAACCACGTAAAAGGTCAGGCAGGCTTTCATAACGTGTTCTCTCTCTCTCTCTCTTTCTCTTTTGTATATATATATTGTGTAGGTATGGATAAATGCAATGAAAAGGAATTACAACGTTCGAGAGTAATTTTGTAGGGGTCCTACTACACCTTTTGCATATTAATGAGTTGTGCAGGTTCAATTAAAGACGATCTTTGTCGCTGGCTCTCTCTCTCTCTCTAATCGTTACATCTAACTTTAGACATTAGCACGCTATACATTTTATGAACGGCTATATTACATCCGCACTGTTGTGTTGTATATTATAGAATACACCTTCCTCACTCCTTTCCTAACTACTGATACCAACAAACTGCCTTTTTGTCGTCAACATTTCTTTAGCTTTTCCTTACCATAGTATATATATATGTAAAACTTTACGTCATAGCTATTGTAGTAGAAGAGGCACTGTTGTGTTTTTCGTTGTATATATATAGAGAGAGAGAATAAGAAAATTTAAGCTTTTGTCACAGCTTTCTTCGAAGAAGAAGAAGAGGAACTAGTTTTTCCCCTTTCTCTCAAACTATATATAGTTATGGATGTGTTGTTTGTGAGGCATAGGTACATGAGACTCATAAGGGCTAAAAGTTGTCAGAGCATGTTGTGTGCCTTGCTAAGTCAAAAGTCATAAGCAAAAGATCTTTTAAAGTCTTGTAAAATAATCTCAGCTTTTAAGCTGAATATATATAGATATATATGCCTATATACACTTTTTCTGTATTCACGACATAAAGTCAAGTTTCACTTAACTTGTTAGTTAAAACTTTCTTCACCACCACCACTAACTAATGCAGTATGCACAACATACCTTGTCGCCATACATCAAATTCATTTCTCTTCTTCTTCTTAAGTGGTGCTAACAAAACTTGAACGACTTGAGCAAAATGCTACTGTATTATAATCCTTTCGTGTTAGCACAACATACCTTGTCGCCATACATCAAATTCATTTCTCTTCTTCTTCTTAAGTGGTGCTAACAAAACTTGAACGACTTGAGCAAAATGCTACTGTATTATAATCCTTTCTTGTTTTTTTCCCTACCTTGCATTGTGTGCGCTAATGTTTTTTTCCTGTATTGTGCTAATTACTGGATATGCATATATAAAAATTTATATATATATACTGATTGTGTTGTGTTGTATGTTGGTCCAGTTTGAAAGAATGTAATAAAATGGGTGCAAAAAGTTTATATATGCTAATTATAGTAGAGATTGGACTGAGAGTATTGTCAATACGTCGGCATTTCTAAGTTGAAAATCTTGTAAATTGAATCAGAACTGGCCATTTTGCACTCATGGTTGATGTTGAGTTTACTTTGAGAGAAAGTTTTCCCTAGCCAAGATCAGTCATTCAATTCTTCTTTCTTTTTTCTTTCATCTGAAATCTCAGTGTCGCTCTCTCGTCTTTCTAGTAGATGCCTACATGTCACTATATACATATATACACACTTTGAAGAGTTATAGAGGGAAAGAAAAAGTGTGTTGTGTATACATACAGTACACCACTCTCCAACTTCAAGTCAGATTGTTCCAAATTGTTGTTACAATTCATTGTGACAATATAAAATACTGCGTGCACTCTCTTCGTCTAAAAAGAGAGAGAGAGTATACACAAGACAAGAGTACATAGAACTTGTGCTTTCACTTATTTGATGCTCTTTTCTCAGTCTCTGTGGAAATCAATAGGGTATGGGAACGCACCGAATGACGTTGGGCGTCTTTGCTGTTGCTACTACTACTACTACTATTGTATTGTCCATTTTTATTTCTTTCTTGAAAGTGCATGTGTCCATCATTCCTATTGTGAAAATGTTGCTCTTTTCTTTCGAGTTTGGCGAGTGAGTGTGGTGAAAGTTAATAGACTTGAAGTAAAATGAATATACACTCTCACCTCACCACCTCTCATATGAGTAAGAAGAAGAGTGCTGTAGAGTTATTCAACAATTGAGAAAGTTTGCATTATTCACTTTGATTTTTTTTATTCTCAAGTGGGACACCGGAAAAAAAGTTGATTGGAAGAGTTTGAGAGAGTCTCTACTAGACGTCCAGTTGTTTATTTGTTTTGTGTTAAAATTGAAATTTTCTATTTTGATAAATGTAAATGTCGAAAAATGTTTTATTTTGGTGCATTAGAAAGTCAAAGAATGTTTTTTATACTTTTTTTTTGAATATATGACACAATGTGGAATTTGTGTAATGAGCTATGATGTGCATTAAATGTATATAGTAAGCTTGAGTTAGACGAGATTGCTGAAAAGCTACTCAACTTCCGCCCTCAAAATCCAATAGGCTAACTCTGTAGAATGGTAATGATGGTAAAGCCAACATCCCCTCTCATCTTCGTTGACACTTTTCTGTCAGACGTGCATTCTTTAGCCCCCTTTAGTATGTACTACAACAACACACTCAACTTGGTGACAAATGAATAATTTATCATCTGTTTTCTGTAAGGTCCACTTGGGATTCTTCACATGTCTTCTTCTTCTTTTTAGTACTTGTGCATGGTTAGGTAATGTGGTAGTAGGAAAAAAGAAGATGATGCTCTCTCTCTCTCTCTACTCACACTTCACTCAAAGTCAGTCAGAAAAAAGTGAGAGGAAAAAAGAACACTCTTTTTACTCGACTTCACTTCTCTTTACTTCAATTTTTTGGCAGCATTTGAATGCTACTGTGGTGCGTCTCATACTACTTTACTCTTACTCCACTTTAGTACCTCCACTTACTTACACTATCTACGAATCTATATATCGTATCAAAATGCATGTAAAGAAGTTGGAAAGAAGAGTAGCTTTAAGAATAGAAAAGAGAGTGAGAGAGGTTTAAGGAAGAAAAGACGATTGAGCTTGTAGGTGAATAACTGTCAATATTTTTATTGTTATGTATTTTAGTCTTGTTGTTATATTACCTATGCATGAGGAAAAAGAGAATCTTGGTTGTACATAGACTAGCAAATAAAGTTTGGTTCTTATAAAAAACAGTGTATATATATATCTTGTTATCATATTATGAAGTAGTTCTTTTGCCAAAAGTCTGTTGAAGAAGGATTAGTTTAGGTGAAAGTAGAAAAAGAGAGAAGTGGAAAAGTCATTGAGTTGGCTGATGTGACCAAAAGTAGTTATGGGCTTTTAACTTTGTACTCCCAAGTACACAACGTCATTTTGTAGTGGCTACAAAACATTCCATTTGATATTCACAAAGGTTTTTTTCTTCTCTGTGCTCTTCAACAAAAATGCAGAAGAGGGTTTGTGTATATATGTAATGTAGTAACTTTACCTATACTGCTATATACATGTTTGCATCGTCTTCTTCCTCGTATGTATGTAGTACTTATGATGTGCAATGCTTGAAGCATCTTACTCTATGACGGAAAAACTTGTCCTCAAACCGACGATGATAAATGACTTGACGATTTTTTCTTCTTCTTCTTCCTTGCTTTCTTTTCCAAAGAATACTTGACGAGTCTTATTCTTATATGGTTGTGAAGAGTCACAAGAAGGGAAGTTTCTTTTCTCAGTAGACTTCTAGGGAGAGAGATAATGTGTGTGTGTGTGTGTTGGTAGTTACTTTTCTTGGTTAAACTTATGCTTTACACAACATATATTATATTGTAGCTATAGAGAGTATATATACAAAATGTTGTCTAAGGTTGTCTTTTTATAGTTACCTAGTTTATATAGTCTGGTTTTCATGTGAAGCATTATGATGATTACTCGATGTGAGAGACACTAGAAGAAGACACATGTGTGGTGGTGGTGTCTGTTGTAACATAATAAAAGTCCTGAGGACAGGATCAAGAACTTGGTTGTGCCTTGATTTCTGTAATGGGTAGTAGTAACTATATAGCCAGTGTTTTTGTGTTGTTAGTCAAGAGAAACTTGGTGTTGTGTGAGTAATCCATAGGATTTAAATATATTGTAATGGAACACAGATTTTGTGTAGTCTTCTCTCTACTACTAACTATAAGTAGTAACATAAAAAATGTACAAAAATACATGTGTGTATGACATCGTTTTTTTTTCTAAATAGTGTATTATTATTATACATGGCTTTTTTCCCTGTTCGTCTTTTCTTTAGTATATATTTGTCAGTCTTTTCATTCCATGTGTCTTAGATTCTAACATGGGTTGATGTACGACAAGCTTGTTGCATTTATTGATTTCTGTCTACTAGTCTAACTCTACTGTGTGAGAGTGTAACTTTTGTAACAGCAACAGTAAGTTTTCTCTCTCCCCTTTTTGTCGTCCTTTATCTTTCTTACGTTTGTTCTGAAGCATTGTAGGTAGCTATAGGTAAGATAGGTATAAACTGTATAATAGCCAACTTCTTTTCTACTCTGTCTCTACTACCTTGTTCTTCTTCCGCCTATAAAAACAATTAGTTAGTTACTTCGTTCGCTTTTCAACTCACAAGACTTTTTGGGTATGTGTATACTACCTTGCTACTACGTTCTATATAGTGTCATTTAATAAATATTATCTCATCAGTCATTCTGTTGAGTCCATTGTACTCACTTTTTATGTACAGTATAGTCGTCATCGTCTCTTTCTTCTTCTGAACAATGTTATTCAAAAGACATTTCTAACTACAACTCTTGCTCTCTCTCTTACTACAGTACAGTAGCAAGTTAAATGAAAAGTTCTTTGGCTGAGTCATCTTAGTTTTCTTCTTTTTCTTTTTGATATCATTTCTTGTATTTCATGTGTCATCACTTTACACAGATCTAATTCTGATGACAAGTCTTGTGTAATATGATCTAAGCTCATTTCCTGAGACGATATATATATATATCTATGATTGTATATGGCAGGCTAGAGCAGCCAACATGTTGTTCTAGAATTTATCCCCTTGGTAGTCAATACATTTGGTTCTTATACACATCTGCTACTATGTGGAGAAAGCGTTTCCAGTTGCTTGTTACTCTCTCTCAACACTTCATCACATTTCTGACTTGGTCCACCATCCAATTAGTTACGATACTTTCTTTCGTCTTTCGTATTATTACTACTACACAGCGTTTTGTATTTCATCTCAACTGGCGTAAAAGTAGTTGTAGTGTACTGTAATGTCATATAATCTAATATATATATATAAATAGTATCTTGTATTTCTCATATTACTGTAGCTCCTTTATGAGTTCTTACATGTAATATTACCTACAAATTTTTTTAAAAATCCATCTTGACTATAAGACTTATTGAGAGAGTTTTTTCAACTTGTTTTTTCATATAATTTTTTGTCGTAGTCATCTAATAAGGAAGTATGTGGGCGTTTAGCAATAATTCTTGTGTAGAATATTTCATTTCCATTAGTAGTATAACCTCTAGTCATTCTGAGGAGGAAAGATAAAGATTTAATTCTGCTACTGGACTTGCATTATTACTATATATATATGGTAGTTTGAGAGTGTGGGCATACAAGAATCTCACCTGTTGGAAACAACTCTGAGAAAGTAATGGCTATATACTATTTTCGATCATAGACCTTAGCTACATGTAGTTTTCCTTTCCTTGACTATAAGTTGACGTAACAAAAAACCGTAATCCTATTAAGCCACCAAGTAATATAATTAGAAGAGAAGCATCATGTCACTAAAGTTAAATGGATCTTGCTCTCAACCTGGTTCTAGTTGTTTTCTACAGTTCTTATACATAGTGCAATGGTTGATATACTTAGTGGCAAATAACAAAGTTGTTATTCCAACAGTTTCTCTCTTCTCTCTCTCTCTCTCTCTCGAGTTTTATGCTTCAAGGAGTGGTTAGTCATAATAATAAGTGGGCTCGAGATGATGTAATAGCTTAGGGTTCATTTTTCACGAGTTTTACACAAAGTTTTTTTTTTCTCTCTCTTCTTCTTAGTATTTTTTTTCTTCTACTCTTGTCTATGTTAGTTTTAGTTTTTGGAACGAAAAGATTCTCCTTTTACTTGGCTGCTTTGATGATGACATTGCCATAATAATTTTCTGATATGGAAATTCTTTTATGGTTTCTCTTCTGTTATCATACAGTTTACATTTAGTGGTGTGATTAATTTCTTTCTTGATGATACATTATAAAGTCAATATATCTTTTTTAAAGATTGGCTAGTGTGGCTATCGCAATTTTCAAGAGAGAGAAAGAGCAATAAAGTAGACACACAGGAACCAAAAGTTATTTAAAAATTGCTTGCAGGCTCTCTTTTTTGTATAGAAGGGTGGAAGCGATAAAGCAATCTCATAAATAGATCGATTGATGGTGGCGAAAGACTCAATGAAGTTGTATAGAAAATACGTATATATAGTTTAGCGTTTTAGAATGTTGCACAGTCCAAATAGTTTTTTTAGAAGCCAGTGGTTTTTCGTTGGATACATATATAACGACATTATTACATGTTCTCGATGCATGCATGTTTCATTTTGATAATAGTCAAATATATGAAGGTGATAGTCTGTGTGGCATCATCATCATGCAAAGTTAACTGCAAACTCTCTCTCTCGTATCTAGTTCATGAGCATTTATATACATACAAAAGGCAACTATGACACAATATGTACTATAAAGAGAGGAGAAAGTAGGGAAATAAGAAGAGATATTTTTGTGTGAAAAGTTCTCTAGAGAGGGATCGCTTTTTACAACGAGAAAAAATTAATGTTGAAGGGCTTTTGGGAAATGGGGATGGAAAATAGTGTGTCTGTCGTTATGTACCAGGATGTTTCTCTCTTAGAGAGAGAAGAGTTGTGGTTCCTTGTGTATTATGTGTATACTCTAGTCTATATATATATATGAGAATGCATATGTACAAGCTCTAAAGATATTACTTACTATATATATGCAGATAGTGTAGTAGTAGTAGAAAGAGAAAGCTTACTCTACTTTTTACTCCCTTTGCTTTTCTTTTTTCTTCTCGTTATGACTATGTGTATCCATAAGTGTTGAAATAGTAAAAAGAGCCTAGAGTTTAAAATGCTCT
>VCNE01001495.1:0-29040 GCA_009869805.1 Oncopodura yosiiana
TTAGAATATAGAAAATAAAAGTTCCATATGAGTAAAACAAGTGTGCCTAATTGATGAATGATGAAGAAGAAGAAAATTTTAATGCACAATTAGTTGTGATTGATTTCGTAAACTTACAATCAGCCAAATAGGAGTTGAATAGAAAGTATTATTAGTCCATGTCTCTTTAAAATAGCGAGCAACAAAAATTCCACCTGGTGTCAAAGCTAAAGTTCCAATTGTCATCAAACATCCATGCCAGCGATGCAGTACTGAGTCTAAATCTTCAAGTTCATGTATGCGCTACATATATACAACAACGATTTTATATGATTTCCCCATAAACTCAAATATTAGTTAAAATCTACTACACATACCTTTTCATTAAGCTCACTCAATTTCATTTTGTGGTTTGAAATATAAACTTGACTATGCATTCCAATATTGCCCAAGTTTGATGAATGGTCATTGCTCAAATCTCTTTTCTTTCTTGTTGTCTTATTTCCAAAAGAATTCGAAGACTCTGGATTAACAACTGTTATTCCAGTGGCTCTAAAAATATGAAATGCTTGATGATCCAAATCAAATCTTATACCATCTTTAGAAGCATGAGATTCTTTCTTATAATGAGTACGATCTTTTTTATGATAGAAACGACAAGTTAAATAATTATTCAGAAATTCTATTGCACAACCACCAAGTCTATCATTTTCCTCCGTATCACATTTATGTTGTCGTTCATTTCGTTCTTGATTTTCATTCCAAGATGAGAAAATATTTGTTCTTCCATATTCATCAACAGAGCATTCAGTTACAAGATCATCGCCCTGGAGGTAATACAATAAATAATATATATTATTTATAACTCTGAACCTAATTATTTACCATTTTACGATCTGTTGAAAAACCTATAGCTGCGTAACCATGTCCTGTTGGTAATTCAGCACGTATCATAAATTGAAAATAATTTTGCCAACGTCCACCATGAACATCTTTATAAGTTACTAGAAACTTGCATGATTCTGATTTGACGCATGTTGGTTCTTCTCCTGTTGTGTAATTATAATTATTAATTAATATTAGCTTTTAAAGTTATATGCAAATTATTTACCTAAACATCCCTTATGAATTCCACAACCAGTGTACAAATTCCTTCCAGGTTGTGGATTACTTGCAGTTATTTTAACTTGTCGAGGTTTCATAATATCAGGATTGTCATCAGAATCACTTGGAGCTTTTAATTTTTGTAACTTAATTTTTCCACTTCGAAGACCATCACCATCATCTATACTAGAAGAAGACTGTCCTTCATCATCATTTGGTTTAGGGTCACTTCCAAAATATATAATTGGATCAGCATCTTCATCCATAGCATCTTCATCATGATTATCAAAATCTAAATTTGTATTTGAAGGTGTAAATTTTAAACTTCTAGCATCATCACCATCTTCTTCTTCTTCATTTTCATCTGGTGGAATAAGAATTCGTCTACTACGATATTCTTTTGGTTGTGACTCTTCAGGTTTTCTTTTTGGCCGACGTTCCATTTCAGTTTTTGCTTTAGTAAACCAAGGATAAATAGATTTTAAATAGTCTTGATTGACTTGAATTTCCTCTCTATCTTTATCTACAGCAAAATTACTACCACCACTACCGACATTACTTTTTGAAGAAGAAGTCACTGGATTATCATAACAATCACTAACAGTACCAGGGCTTTCACCATCATGAACTTCATTTGGTAATACTTTTTCAATATTTTCAAATGTTTTTTCTTTTTTTCCTCCTCCACCTTTATGGCTAAATTTTAATACTGGAGAAAGAACACTGACCCAATATTTTTCTGGTGATGATTGAATAGCAGCATATCTTTGATGTACATAAAGTTTATTACAATTAAAGTAGCAATTATGTAATGTTAATCGTTATATGGATTACCTAAATTGAACTGATTGAGGTTTTGGACCATCTGAAGGCAACCATGACCAAAAGACACTTTGCTTTCCACTTTCTGGTTGAAATTTTGGATCAAATTGAATATAACTCATTTGAGGATTACCAACTTTATTAGAGCCTTTCAAGCATTTTTGATCTGCAACTACTGTTCCGTTAGCATTAACTCTTTCAATAGGTTCTTTGCATGTCACTATAAATATAATAAGTAGTTTTAAAAATCTTAATGTGTCTACTTTCTTAATAAGCAACTTACTCAAATGAAAGTGACCAGTTGGAATTCCTTTTTCATTTACAGCCTATATAGAAAAGTTGACAAAAGTGTTAAATGCTTATTTAGAAAGGCGTGAGTTGAGTACCATCAGTAAGACATAATCCAGTTGCCCATGTTCAGCACTAATTTCCATATGAATTGTACTTGGACTGTGTTTCTTTACATGATAAATTTTAGCATTCAGTGGAGCATTTCCTTGTTGAGGTGGATTTTGTTGCAAGTTTACAGAAGGAGGTTTACAAAAATGTCCATAACGAACTAGTGGATGAGGTAGCTCATCATTTTTTATATCTTTAGCATACTTTGCTTGGTTCGCATTATTAAGTGGTGGTGGAAGAGTTAGCGTTTCAGATTTCACTAAATATGGAATTGAAGCAATAAGATAGAAGCAGATACCGAGTAGAAGAGT
This sequence comes from Oncopodura yosiiana, assembly GCA_009869805.1. Classification (NCBI taxonomy): domain Eukaryota; kingdom Metazoa; phylum Arthropoda; class Collembola; order Entomobryomorpha; family Oncopoduridae; genus Oncopodura; species Oncopodura yosiiana. The sequence continues at coordinate 2,616 of VCNE01001495.1, forward strand.
CAAGAAGTACATCTTTAGTATCTTGTTCATAAAGTAGGCAGCAATTTGTTGCAATTTCATAATTTATGGATTCTTTTGGGTTCTCTGAGGTGAACAACATACCTTGGGAACAACCAAGAAGATCCAAAAGTCATATAGATTTTTAGCCAAGATTATTGGTGATAAATGAAAATGCTAATAAATGTGACCTACATTACAAACTAAATGCACTAAATGCGTGACATCATTTGCATGCAATGAATCATTGTAATAAAGTTTTATTTCAAGTGCATGAAAATTGAATCATTTGAGTAACAAAGTACATAATCCAAGGAAGCTTATACTTAGGCTATAAAAAAACTAAATATGTACGTACACATTGTATATGCACTATAGGATTGAATTTTCTTGAGGCGCAATTTTCCTTTTACATTTTAGTAGTTTTTGTTTGACGACATAAAAAAAAGTCTTTCAAAAATGTTTGAAATTTTGCCTGACACAGTGATACTTCGAATTTTTGATTACCTCACGCATTATGATATTGTTAAAATTGGCTCATGTAGTCGACAGTTAAATAGAATCTCACATGATGATCTTCTTTGGAGAAATTTATTTCATAATTACTTTCGTGTACAATCTTCTTATACAAGACCTCTTGGTAAGTGCATGAACCTGTAATCCTTTATTAATTACTAATCCAGTTTTAAAATTGCATTCTTTAGTACGAGACAACTGGGAAGATGAATTTATTAGAATAGTTGATGAAACTCCATTAGTAGAAAGTGAATCATTGCTCAAACATACTGATGAAGTATTACATGTTGCATTTTCACATGATGGCCAAAGATTTGCTTCAACATCAAAAGATGGACATTTATACGTAAGCTAAAATTACTAATATACAATTTAACAGTTAATATATGTAAGTACATTATTTGAAAATGCTTGTCAGGTATGGAAAACAACTCATCCTGTAACATTAGAGCATTCAGCCAATATGACAAAATATGGTTGGAAATTTTCACAATATGCAGAATTCAATGAATCTGACACTTTACTTTTAGTATCTGGAGTTTTATTCAGTGCTCACAATATGACTGGAGAAACTGCTATTTTTAGTGTTCCAGGTTCAGTTTATGGTGAGCATTTTAAGACACATGTAAATTTATCTCTATTACTTCTTAATCTGACTGTTGTTCTTTACTTTTACAGACAAATTCCAAATTCGTTGTCGCTGCAGTACGAAACCAAGCGATGTATTTGGAACTTGGTACTCTGACAAATTTTTCTTCTCTTGTAACCTACAATGGCTCAGAAGTCTCATTAGTAGATCAGTCATTTGGATTAATAAAGCATCACAAGAACCATACTCAGAACATGCAGCAATAATGAATGAGCTCTTCAAATTTTATAATACTGCTTCATCGTCTGTCAGATCTCTTTTAATTGCAAATTGTATTAATGATACTGAAAATGATGAAATGATGGACAGTTTTGAAGAATCTTATAATCTGTCTTCCAAGAATTGGAAATGTATAGATAATAGTATTGACATTTACTACAGTAATGAATTTTATCGCTCATATCACAAGAATACCAATAATAATCATATCGATGTTGAAGAGCAAGAAGATGAGTATAATAATCATTATTATTATGAATCTAATGCTCCAAAGAAAATTAAAACTGAAGACAATTTCTTAGATGTTGGAGACAAATGGTTAATTTTTACAAATGGTTCTCGAACTTATGTTCCACATCAAATTGGTATGAAAAGAGTGAAACCAATTAAATTTCAAGATAGATTTGATATAGGACCAAGTCTAAAAGAACGAGTTGAAACACTTCGTCGTAAAAAGGAACAAGAAGCTTCTGGACAAGTACAAGAAGAAGAATAGCTATAAATTGGGCCAATTATCCTGAAGTTTCTCATTTATTTGATGAAATTGATATCATTTTAGATTTAAACGGACATATCATTGGAATATGTCTTTCAAAAGACAATAGATATTTATATGTACATTGCCGTCCATTTGCTGACAATTACGTAATAGAAGATCCACTAGTGACTCCTCCATTTAAAAATGAAATTAATATTTATACCATTGATTTAGTTACATTTAGACAAGTTGGAGTCATGAAAAGACCATATCAATCTCGTCTTTCAAATGATGATTGTTTCTTTATATTTCTAGATTCTTGTGATTTATATTTAGCTAGTGGAGGAGAAGATAAAGAAGGTTATTTATGGGATAGAATTTATGGATTATGTCTTAGTAAATTACAACATAAAGATATTGTTAATGCTTGCTCTTTTAATCCAAAAGACTCTGAAATGCTAGTCACTGTTTCTGATGATTTTACTATTAAGATATGGAGATCACGAAATAAGTGCAGACAATTAAATATTGATCCACATAAAATGATACAAGGAATTAAATTATATATGAAAGAATCTTCTTCTTATGACGATGATAATGAACAAATTAATAAAAATAGTCATATTGTTTCAGTCTAATATAATTCAGAATTTAGAATTCTTTATTTTCTAGATTTTTTGTCACATCATCACAGATTTATAATAATTATACAGATATACTAATAAAGCACACTAAAGCACCAAACTTACATTGATTAATGATTACTACTACTACTATTAATATAGAACAAAAATATATATCGATTAGAATTTGTTTACATTTGCTAATGGTATGCATTTATTTGAACACTGTATTTATTTATATTTACTCTGAAGAAGATGTTTAATTTTGATATCTTTCTGTCTAAATACTTTATTTTTCTTAATTATGCTCTGGCATTAATGATTTCGATGAACTCAGGTTTCAAAGACGCACCTCCAACTAAAAATCCATCAATATCTGGTGATTGTGCCAATTCACGACAATTTCCTCCAGTTACAGAGCCTCCATAGATAATACGAAGTGAATTAGCAACAGATTCTGATACTTTTTCCTTGAACCATTTTCTTAATTGGGCGTGCACTTCTTGAGCTTGTTGTGGAGTAGCTGTCTTTCCAGTTCCAATTGCCCAAACTGGCTCATAAGCAACAACAACTTTATCCCAATTGCTTACTTTACTTGCTATTGCTGACATTTGAGTAAAAACAACTTCTTCTGTTTTTCCAGCTTCACGCTCTTCCAATTTTTCACCAATGCAAGCAATAACACCCAAACCAGATTCCAAAGCAAATGCAACTTTTTCAGCAATTAACTGCAAAAAATTAGAATCGATAAATATTTAAGTACATACAGCTAGGCATGTTCTATAAACTCACTTGATCATTTTCACCAAAAACATTTCTACGTTCACTATGACCCAAAATGACCCATTCAGCACCAACATCAAGAAGCATTTGTGGTGAGATATCTCCAGTAAAAGCTCCTTTGGCTGTCTTGTAACTATTTTGTCCAGCTACTTTGATCTTTGGTGATACAAGACCTTTGGTAAATTCCATGTAGCAAGCTGGTGGACTTACGACAATATCTATATATGTAAATTAAGATTGTTACACATTAAGTAAATTAATAAATTAAGTTATATTCATAAATAACCAACCGGTATTATCGTTAAGAGAAGCAGAATTGAGACCATTGACAATCCCTTTAATCTCCTCTTTAGAGCCGTTCATTTTCCAGTTTCCTCCAACGAAAAATTTTCTTGATGCCATTTTTATCTAAAATTTTGGACAAGCACAAAATATAATTAGTAATTTAGTTTTATTCTCTCAAAAGAATGCAAGAATGCTTGACATTACTCGAAATCCCCGCTGTCAATTTAGTAAGATCCTGAAGAAAATATTGGTCGATGTTCTTTTGTCACAAAAGTTAACAATCATAAATTAAAATTATCACAGTGCAGTAGTATAGTGACACTTACTTGTAATAGTGTAGATCCGGAATGTCAATGTGGTAAATTAATTAAACTTATTCAACTGATTGATGAGAGCCACGAGCATAACAGAAGAGAAGAAGAGAGAAAATATAAAAGTGAACCAACTTCTTACGGCGACCTTGAATGGTACACGCATGCTGAAATTGATCTCATCTCTTTTCATATAGTCCACGTGCAAAATTCCACTGGACATGATGTCACCTAATAACGTTCTTCTAATAGAGCCATTTTATAGTGGCAGTCACAAGGTGAACAAGAATTAAATAAATTATTGAGAATGCTATATGCTTCCTTTGAATATTTATGCATAATGCAATTTATGTAAAAACAGATACTTATGGATTTACTTCATCAAGAATTGCTACAAGAAGGAATTGCAGTTCAATTAGTGACAATGACAGGGAAGAAATGGCATTGGAGAGCTAGGACAAGTCCTTTATACTTTTCTCAAAATATACCAACAAATACTAACTTTACGTGAGTCATAATTAATTATATGCTTAGAAGAAAGTTGAGAATTTTCTATATAATTTTTTCAGATGCCTGTTTGCAAGTTCTGTTCTACCACTTGCAGAATTATTAGGACTGAGACCAGACTTGCAAAAATGCAAAAAAGTATTATATTTTCATGAAAATCAATTAGTATATCCAGTAAGAAAAGTACAAGACCGAGACTTTCAATTTGGATACAATCAAATTTTATCAGCTCTAGCAGCAGATATTGTTTTATTTAATTCAAACTATAACAAAGAATCATTTCTATCAAATCTCAAGTCATTTTTTAAAGTTCAACCTGATTTTCGTCCAAAAGAGTTGAGAGAGCAACTTGAGTCAAAATGTCAAGTTTTATATTTCCCTATGAATTTCTCAGCAATTGATGAACAGATAAAATTAGAGAGCAACAAAGAAGAAGAAGATGTCAACTCTTCTTGTTCTTTGCATATTATATGGAATCATCGTTGGGAATTTGACAAAAATCCAACATTATTTTTTAATACTTTATTCAAGCTTGTTGAAAATGGAATTGGAAACTTTAAACTGTCTATTTTAGGTGAAAGTTTTACAGATAATCCAGAAGTTTTTACAGAAGCACAAACAAAATTAGTAGCTCAAATTGTAAACTTTGGATATGTTCCTAAAGATGAGTATTATAGGATTCTACAAACTGGAGATATTGTTGTTTCAACAGCAGATCATGAATTTTTTGGTGTGGCTATGTAAGAATCATTCTCTGGTCATTATGTAATGTAAAGTTTATAATTTTATTTTTATTCTTTTTTGCAGGCTTGAAGGCGCATATTGTGGAAATCATGTAATCTGTCCAAAAAATTTAGTTTACCCTGAAATATTTTCTACAGATTCATGTCATTTCTATACTTCTGAAAATGACTTATTCAACATACTAAAATCATTCATAACAAAAAAACTTTTGGTATGTTCACCTAAAAAATCTGAATTTGATAAATTCAATTGGAAAATGTTGAAGGAGAAGTACAAATGCATTTTATTGTCGGAATAAATTTCTATGTTTTGTTGTCATGATTTTCCAAAGTTTGTATATTTGTTGTTTATCAAAAAGATCATCATCAATTTCTTTTCATCATTCACTACTTTCATTCTCAAATTCTCACATCCACTTATTTTTTGCAATTTTTTCTACATTTTTTTCAAAATTCACGTAAACCACAAATAAAATTTTCAAAATGTACAACAATAATAGAAACTGTAATCAACAAAATCAATGTGTTAGAGATTGTATGTATTGGCCAGAAAGTCTTGGTGCAAAAGTTATCAGTTCTAAGCCAGCAAACCCAAGTGGTGGTGATCAAAGTTGTCAGCCACAAGCACAAATTATGGGACAAGGGCAGCAACCTCAGCGTAAGTTTTCCCATGTTTTCCAAAACAACAAACGTTTTTCTAGAAATTAACATTTTTGTTCTAACTTTAATAGTCATGGTTCAACCAATTAAAACAATGGTCAACAATTCATTGGCTCCTCAACCATGCTACAACAAAAGTTACATAGCAGATGATTGTCAAGCTGGAGCACCACCACGGGCTTTCATTCAAGGTAAGAAAATATACCAACTAATCATTCCTAAATTAAATAATCATTGTTGTAATTATTTCTTAAAAAGGTACTGGAGCATGTGAAAAACCAATTCATATTCCTATCAAATTAGCACCAGAAGGAGTTGATCCTACATTTTGTTTTCAACCAATGGAACCATTAACAATTAAGGTATATATTAAAGTTTATGTATGAGTATTTGCAGTATTATAATACTAATGTCAATTCTTTTTGCAGGTAAAGGCTCCACAAAAGCAAATGGGTGATACTACACCATACACATTTGATTTAGGCAATAGATACAAAGGTCTTGCATGTAGACAAATTCGCTAATTGATTGTACTTTAATTTATGTCTTGTCAATTTATTTTGTGTAATAATGTCATAGTCTTCTTCTAAATCGAAGTAAAGAAATATTTTTGTCTCATATTTTGTATCTTGGTGTTTTTATTATTTCTCATCATTTGCCATTTCTGCATCACAGTCAGTTTCAAGGTTGTTGTTGTCTTGGGTGCATCATTTCACATCTCCATCAAATACTCAAAAACAAAACCATCAATCAACTTGGCAAGCAAAAAGTCATCATCGGTGGAGAATATAGTGAAAAATCATTTTTGTGCCAACTTCATAAAACTTCAGAGAGGTAATAATTTTCATATGCATAGACATAATACAAATGGAAAATAATTTTATACAATATTTTATTATTTCAGAGAAAAAGTTCCAGCCAACAAACATGATGTCAACAAGTTCTATTATCCGGAAGAAACTTGTTATTGTAGGAGATGGTAATTTCACATAGCTAATTTGAAATTAAAATTGTTCAAACATATTGTTTTATTTTATTCTTCAATAGGTGCTTGTGGCAAGACAAGTTTGCTAATTGTGTTGACTCAAAATCAGTTCCCTGAAATGTATATTCCAACTGTGTTTGAAAATTATGTATTCGACATTGAGTACAATAAAAGAAGAGTAGAACTGAGCTTATGGGATACAGGTCAGTAGACTTATAAATAATACAAACGACTAAACAATTTATTATTCTCTTTTCAAATTAATTGCTTTCATTTTTAGCTGGACAAGAAGACTATGATCGTCTTCGTCCCTTGTCTTATCCAGATTCGAGCGTCATTCTCATATGCTTTTCAATTGATTCACCAGACTCTCTTCAAAATATTATTGACAAATGGCATCCAGAAGTCCGTCATTTTTGTCATTCAAATGTTCCAATCATATTGGTTGGTACTAAAAAGGATTTATTCAGCAATTACAAAGAGAATGTTGTATCATTTGAAGAAGGAAAAGCAGTTGCTGAAAAGATAAATGCTTACGGATATGTGGAGTGTTCAGCCAAGTTCAATACTGGTGTAAAGGAAGTCGTTCAATTAGCACTCAAAGCTATATTTGAGGTAAACATTAATAATTTTAACAATACTGTCACTTATTCAAATTTTAATTTTTTCTAATCATTTTGAACATAAAATTGCAGAGTAAGAAGAAGAAGAAGTCTTTTAAAGGTGCACATCACTGCTCAATTCTTTAAAATATTTGTTTACTATATTAATAATAAAATGTAATTTCATACTTTTTTTGAAGTTGCAATAAAGAAAAACGAGAGTTTATTTTAAAATGCTGTGATTTATTGTTACGATTTTTTCAAGCTGCATCTCTCATTCATAAGAATTAATCTTTTCATTATACAATTATATAGTTTACAAAAAATCATAGCCAACAACAAGATTCTGATGCTAATAAAATTAGCGAACTTTAACAACTCGAGTAGTTGTTACCACTTTAGTAGTTTTAACAGCTTTTGTGACAAAAGTTTTAACTGTAGTTTGACTACTAGATTTCATTGATGAAGATGACACCTTGAAAGATGAAGTTCCTGAGCTTGTAGGGACAGGAACCATTCTTGTTGCAATTCTTCTTTCCTCAGTTTTGACAACAGGTTGAGGTAATGGCCTTGGTTCTTCTTTCTTTATTGGTTCTTCAACAACTTTCACTTCTTCAGTTGGACGAATCGTAATTTTAATTCTACCAAAAACTTTTCCTTTAATTTCTTCTTCACGAAGTCGACTCATTTCAACTCCTTTTCTGTGAGCATTCACTTTTTCTCTAGCAGTAGTTGTAATTGATGAAATATTGCTATTATCTGCTGCTATAAGAGCTGTTGATGATGAAGAAGATGATGATTTTTCACCTTTCTTTACATCTTGAATTTGTAATTTTTTGTTATCTGCAGTTTTACATGAAGCTTCAGCTTTAGCAATTTGATCATTGAGAGCTGCAGTTCTTAATTCATTTCCAGTTACAACAGATTTGTTCAAATGAACAGTATAGCCACGACTTTCCAATTGTTTTTTAATTTCATATAAATCATGAACCATTTCATCTGCTGTTGTATCAAGTTGTTGTTTAATTAAATTTTTCTTTGCAATTTCTGAGCTTTTAGCTTGTTTAGCAAGTGCAGTAGAAGAAGCATACTTGTTGTTGTTGTCTTCTTCTGTTGTTGCTACACTTTGAACTAATGCTTTTTGATTACGATATTTATTTTCATAAAATTTAATTGTTTGATTTGATTTATAGTTGTATTTACGACTGTCAATTGTTCTTGCTGCTACTCTGTTACTAGAAGCAGCAGAAGTGTATCTTGCTCTTCTTTTTGAGTCCCACATTATTTATTCTGGAGAAAAAACAGAAAAAAAATTATTTAATTTTTTTAAAAGGGTTAACAAAAGAAAATATACTAACCTGAATTTTTAACTTTGTTGGCAGTGTTAAGTAAGCACCTGTGCAAAGCCTAAAACACAAGTGTGCGTCTCTCTTTTCACTCTAGACTTTTGCTTTTAGTCAGTGAGATTAGTTGAGGCATTACAAAAATTTTTCATTTTGCTCTTGGTCCTACTAATATATTTTGTGGCCAAGTTTTAATTCTATATAAAACAAGATATAAATAAACATACAACAAAGTGCATCTCTCATCCTCTCTCTCTCTAACTTTCTACTTATTCTGAATGCAAAATGACTCAAAGGCAGTAAAACAGTTGTTGTTTTCTATTATTAAACATTTATGTAAAGTGCGAAGTTGTCTTATATAATTGCATGGTATGGTTTTAATCTATCTGTACTGACGTAATGAGATTCTATTTCTAGTATTTCTAACATAAGCTCCCGACAAAGTATAACCTACAAACAGTTTTTTAGTTGTTGATGAGAAATCGAGTCAAGTTCGGGGACTAATATAATCATGTTGTGTGTAAAAAGGTATGCGTCTTAATGTATTAGTGACATAGACATTAGATATGACTTGTGCCAAGAAATGCTAAGAAAGATGTGATAATACAATTCTAGGGTCGAGGAACAAATATTCTTTCAGACTTTATACATATGTACATATATGATAGTTAAAACTCTGTATACAAAGTAATTCTCCGGAACAATGTTAATTTCATTATATCGAACAATAAATAAATTAATTAAAAAGCAGAAGATACACTGCTACAGGTGCTGACACTTCTAGCTCTAACAAGTCCCAAACATTTTAATGGCTCTGGAACTTCAGAATCATCCTGTTAGAAGGAATAATAAGAGCATTAGTTCACATTAAATTGATTATATAGCAGTAGCTTTTTCAAAATTTTACCTCAGGAGAATTAGTTTCATCATCTGAGTCACTTAGTTCCACAACCTCAATATTCTGTGATGATGGCAAAGGTTTCGGTTTGACATCACTGCCAAGAAGAAAAATTCCATTTGTAACTACAAGAATGTTAATGAAACGATACAATTTTTTTCTCTCTCTCTGTATATATATATACTGGCTGACTTAAACTTACATTTATTAAAAGAAAATTTTGTAAGATCATTGAAAATAAAAAATTGTCTCCATAAAGGACGATTATAAGATAACTTGAATTCAATCTCTTGCAGGCCTTCTCTCACATCATTATTATTCATGAAACTGGACTTAGTTTCACATATAATTTTTTTCAATCTACTTTTCGTTTGATACTTTACACTTTCTAATTCTGGAAATTTTTGATTAGGATTAGCTAGAGTCACATCACAACCATCATCCTTTAGAATGGACTATTATTAAGAAGATGAAACAAATGAATCAAAGTAGTATTAATTTATTAGTATAGTAAATTACTTACATAAAGTTTGGAATCTTTCCTAGAAGCTATTGTAATCTTTGCATCTTTGTAAAGTGTTATAATTTTAATTAATTCCTAGAAAGAAAGAAAGGAAATGAATTTAACATTTATTAATTACATGCATATCTCACTATAATAGTTACATTGTCGTCTTCAGCACAGAATAATCTAATTGTCCTTTTTCCAGTATGAGTTGCAATGAGCCCAATCTTCACTTCTTCTTCAGGAGCCATCGTCTTATTTCTTGTATTTCTTTCTTTCACATCTGGGCTTGAACTCTTTGCCTTTGGAAGGAAACAAAAATATGAAGGATATATATATAAATACATTACAAAAATTAATAAGCGTATCAGACTCACTCTGAATTTATAAACTGCTTCAAATTCAATCATTTTCACTTCATTTTCATGAATAAATTTTCTTTGGTCCATGCAATTTTGAGCAATCATACGATAAACTTTTACTAATAACTTAATACATTCTTCTTCTGATTCATTACTAATCCATTTAAATATTTTTGGCGAAGTTCTCTGACTCTATAAGTAAGAGAAGAGAAGAGAGTGAAATTAAAAAGCATTTGGTTTTCATTAAATTGCACCCTCTCATTTTACTTACTTTTCCTAAAGCTGTCAACTGTTTAATTGTGCTTGGCAGATTTTTATCATTAACCCAACATTTTAATATTAGTATTGCTTTAGCCATTGACCATCCATTCATTTCACAGTACTGGAAGAATCTCATCTGTACAAATATAAAATACACAAATAAGAAATAACCTATTCTTAATTTTAATTGTTTTCTCATTTTTACCCTTTGTTGAACTACTTCCGTGACTTTTTGCATTTTCAAATCATGACCTTCCCTATTTTGTCCGAGTAAAATTTTACAAGCCTGGTTCACTAGTCTAATTCCTTTGGCTAATACTGGTGACAAATTAGTTTGAGCAAGGCGACCTTTTAAAATGAAATTGAAATTCAAAGATCATAAAATTATTGATATGATGAAGCACTGTACTTACTTTTACGCTTAGCTGCATTCTTTTTTGATGTTTGAGTCGTCTCACATTTACTTTCCTTGTCATCCACACTTTTGTCTTTTTCTTTCAACCTTTTGCTAATATCTTGTAGATCAGGTGGTAATTGATATCTTCTTTTCCTTGCTAATTAAATAATTAGTACAAATGATTAATAAACAGAGTAAATGCACAATCACAAAGTTTTGTCAATCAAAGAAAAGACTTACTTTTGAACACCATTTTGAAAACAAAGCACAAAACAAATAACGACTAAACTAAATTAGACTTGCATTCTTCTCCTTTTGTGGTTTCTTCTGTTTCTTGTTCATTTTCCAGACAAAATTTTGAAACAAAGAAAAAGATAGACGCTAAAAAATTGGTTTTCAAGTGTCACCAGTCGCCATCTACTATCTCGTAACTTATTATGCAATGAACAAAGATCATCGACCTCAATGAGAACAAAGAAAATGCCAAAACAAAGAACAAAACATGTTAGATTTTTTCATTGTTACTAAAACTTTGTAGTTTATTTATTTATTTCATCATTATTATTACTAGATTTCACTTGCATTTTTAATATCATTTCTGAAAAAATTGTTGTTGCGGAACAAACTGTAAAAAAGCACATTTCAGTTTTGTCTTCAAAGTTTTTTGTACAAATTTTTTTATATTGTCGTCAGTTTGGTACTTGTATAAAAAGTAATAAAAATTGGCAAGAATCGGCATTTTAGTACACACACAATAAAGATTAGATTCGTTATATAGAGTTTACAAATTACATGTTTTTTAGAGATTCATATTAAAACACCATTTATCAGTGCAAATATCTAAAAACAATTTGCTTCATTGCATTCTTTTTAATTATAAAACAGGCAGTGATGATTAAAAAAAGTAGAATAAAATAGCTAACTATAAATTGTTTCGGTAACATTGTACTTGCTTCTTTTTTGCTATATTAAAATACTTATAACTATATACCCAACTGTAAATATATTTTTCTTATAATTATTTCTTCAATTTAGTTTTTGTGCACTTTGTGTCTTTTGTACATTTTCAACAACGATATAAGTACACTTCACACCACTGGTTCATCAGCTGCCATATTTAATTCGATTATGTATATCATTATTTAATTAATAAAATACAAAATTGTAGTAAAAGAGCTGCTATAATAATATGTAAGATATATGTAGTTTTATAAAATACTTATAATTTCTCTTGTAAGGCATTGTCATTGTAGTTGTGTGAAATCTTTCTTTAAAAATGTAAAGCTAGGCACAGTAAGTCATAATAATACTACTATACAATGAATTCACATACTAAAAATACATAATACAACAAAAGTACAAACTAATAATAACATAAACTAAATGTAAATTCTTGTATACAAGTGTAATGTACAAAAAAGCAAATAAATTGCAAATGGTAAAAAATGACTGTGTTAAATAATAAAAGTTGGAATACAACAATAAGTGGATATTATATAAGTACATCTCAAAATGATAAATTAATTTTCAAAAAAAAAACAATAATAAAAAATTAATCAGTCAAGCATTTAAAAAATTGAAAATTTTGTGACCCAATATCAGAATCTACTATTGGTGAATTTCAAAAGTCATGTAATTTATCACTAAAAGAGTCCACTTTTTGATGATCTTTTATTCATTCATCTCCCATTACTTTGTCGTTGTATGAAGATGTCGAAGAAGAAGCTGATGAAGTCAGACTTCCTGAGCTACTCGTTGATGCTGAGGTCCCTGAGTTTTCACTCCTATAGAGAAAAAAGACAAGAAATACCATTAATATACATACATATATTATAATGAGAATCTCATTAGTAGATTCACTAAATATTAAATATACTTACATGTTTGTTGAAGTATTTACACTAGAATGAGTATTACTATTATTGCTGTGCATTGATGAATGAACTTCAACCTTTAGTTTGGCTGATACTTTGGTTTTTGATGAATTTTCTCCATCAAATGTTTGAACAACAACTTGTGGCTGAACAACTATTTCGGCACTTCTATTAAAAGAATCAATAAAAAACAAAAATATATAGTACATACATCTTGAAGTTATTTTAAAAGTTAGTATACCTTCTCGTTGCACATGAGCTTGGCTCTTCTGTAATTGTAGACAGACTATTTTCACTAGGAGCTCGACTACTTGGTCCTCTTCCACTATAATAATTTCCACGTGAATCTCTACTACTAGAACCCTTAAATGAATAAGGTTGTGCAGGGTAAGAGCCTCTTGAATGAGAGTAGGAATTTTTTCCACTCCTACTACTTCTTCCATGTTTACTACTGCTACTATTACTACTTCTTCGTACTGGAGGTGATGGAGTAAGTGGTGGAAGTAATGTTGGATCTTCTGGATTAGGTCCAATCAACCAACAAGAAGGTCGAAGAATAGATAAGATGATTGGTACAAGAAATAATAGGTTGAGCAAAGAAAATATGGCTGATAATGCTACTAAAGATGTAAAATGTTTAAAGATGAATGTAAACTCTGGTTGGCAGAGAACTGTTAAAGCTGTTGAACCTATTAATACTAAGCTTTGAACACAAGGAGGTCCTACTAAAGTAAATGATACAGCACGACGAACTGAGACACTAGGACCAGGAATGCAACAAAATGCCTGTATCAAGTAACAAAAAAGAACAAGTTAAGAATTATAATTCTCTATTATTAGTCTAGCAAAAATTTTGTAATATTATATAAATACTTACCACAACAATTTGTACAGTGCTAAATACAATTAAACTGACGCCTAAAAGTGCTATTTCCACCGGTAGAGCATTAAGTCCAACTGAAAGCCAACCAATAGCTCCAGCTATTTGAAGAAGAGTTATAGCTGCAGCAATAATGACAACTCCAACTGCTCTAATTGAGAACCCCAATGTGAAAAATAATATAAGTGATGTCATGCCCATTGCACAACCAATAACAATTGCACAATCTGTAGGTAGATTCAAATACTGTTCATAAAATCTGAAGGGTATACCTAAAATTGTAGACAAGAAATAAAAAAATCAGCATCTGAAAGATATATTAAAATATTTAGCTTTTTCTTACCCCAAGGAAATACAGGTAATCCTTTTGCATCAAAAGTAGAACAAATATCTCTAATTTTACGTACAAACTCTAATACAAGAGATTCATGATCTTCATTTGTTTTTTCATCAGTTGTTGTTCTTAAGACATATGAGATTTCTGCATATTTGATGGTACCAGATCTAGGAATTTTGAGATCTTTGTCTTCTGGACTATGTACCCCTATTGTAATTAATAATAAATTGATTTTCAATCAATAAATCTACATATGTATACTCTTTTTTAAAAAAAAAACTACTTACAACTTCTTGGCTCAGGTTTCAAATTGGCAGCTGTTGAGCCATACGCAAGCGCGTCATTCCACGCCCAAGCAGTTAGATAAACATAAAATGCTCTTGGATTAATTACTCCCTCATTGTCAACTAGTCTCGTACTTGGAACCTATTTATTAAAAAATCAATTCCAAACATTTAATTAAATACATACAACAATTTAAATTAACTTTTCTTCTGCAAGTATTATTATATTACCTGAGTTATGTCAACTGGATGGTCAACGTGTCCTGTTTGTACTGACAATTTCCATGCAAGTATACCATCAGCACTTGCAGCATCTGACCAACCTTCTTTATCTAAATACCCTAATTTCCATTCTCTATCAAATACTCCTTGTAATCTCATCAACCATGATCTAAACACTGATAGCCACATTTGTGGCGGACCTCCATTTTCGTCTCTAATAATCCAAGGTAAATTACTCATTGTTTCATGAAACTTGTGTAATAATCTTTGATTATTAGGATAATCAAAATTTGCTTTAGTCACTGCTCTCATATGATATACTGGAAATAACTTTCCCTGATTAGTCAAAAACTGCCACTCAGATGAGTGTGATGGAACAACATCAGTAATAGGAAGGCCAAGTCGTAGTCTTAAACATCCAAATACAGAAGCTGACAACCATGCCAAATATAATATAACAACAAGTCCTTTAAACCACTTGAGACTTAATATATCCAAATAGATTTCAACCCAAGTTTTCTTAGATGTCCAAAATTTATATTTTGATTTCCTGTTGTTACATTCACTTTCTTCATCTCTTCCTAAATCATCAAATGGTTCAAGAACAATAGTCTCTTCTTGTTTTCCTAAATCAACATTAACTGATGATGTTGAATTATCTTCTCTTTCGTCACCATTACCTTTAATATTTTTATCCTTGTCTAAAAGTAATGTTTTATTACTGTTGTCATTATTAGTATTAGAAATTCCACTTAAATTGTTTCCTTTTGATAATGTCAAATTATTATTTTTGAGTGAAAATGCTGTTCTTCCAATTGTTGCTGTTCTACCAATTGTTGTTGGTGGTAAAAATGGAACTCTTTGAGGACAATTGATATTATTATTTACTACAGTTTTATTAGAGTTGCATCCACTATTGGTACTAACAATTTTTCTTCGTCTCAAAACTGCTTGACAAATAAATGGGTAGAGAATGAGTATTGCAACAGCACTAAGACTTAAAGAAATTGTGCCCTGAAAAGAATGAAAAATTTATACTAAGTATATTAATCCTTAAATGAGATTATTTTTCATATTATAAACACTTACAATCAGAGCAAGTGATCGTACAGCAGGTATTGGAAATAACCATCCAGCAAAAATAAAAACTGCAGCTACCATTACACCAACAACAAGAGAAAATCCATGACGTCTCAATGTTGATTTAGCATCACAACCAGAATTCAGTTGAGAATGGAGAAGTGGAAAAAATAATTGAGATACTAATGTGACACATACGTATGGTAAAACTTGAACTGTAAAATCAAACAAAAAGCAAGCAACAATGAGACATATTAAAATTATCATTATATACATATATTCAGAAAAAAATATATAAGTAGAAGAAGCAAAAACAGGTACAATCAAAATAACTATGAAAATACCAACAAAACAAGTGAGTAGTACATAACTTTTAAAGGTAACAACATGACAGAGGCACGTATTGAATTACTACATTTTACTTCTAGTACTCAATTTGCATATACCTACATCAAAGAGTAATTTAGCAAAACCCTATATACTACTACTTATGCTACAAGAAGAAATATAGTATAGTAGCCAAAATTCGTTTCACCTTCTCCCAAAGTACATAAAGCACAAGCCTCTCTTTTGTTCTGCCCATTACACTAATATTATTGAGACATTATTGAGAAAGAAAGAGAGAGAGAGAGAACAAACACAAGAGAGAAAAAAATCTTTTTTACAACCTATAATATTGCATGTTTATGGATAAAAGAAGTTGTTTGGTTGTTCAAATCAAAATGTTTTTCAATAATCACATACTACTATAATACTTACTACATTCTTCTAACTTACTACTGACTTGGCCGACCGCAAGTCATCATCATCATGATCTTTCTCATAGGCAAACTATTTGCAATGCAAAAAAGCCGGTTTCCCTCTGTGTATGTATGTACAGTCATCATATACACTAAATTATATTTCAACATAAGCATTATACATATTGCCGGTATATATATGTATGTACACAAGAGAAGAAGAAGAAGAAGAAAATGTCTTTATCAAGTAAATAATTTGACTTTGTAATCTCTCTCAATTCTTTACGCCCAATAGCTATAAAAAAATTTGAATCACTCTACTGAATTCATTCTATCAATGTAATTTAAATACAACACCCACCACCAAACATTACCACACACAAAATGCTGATTCCCACCCGGTAAGCATATTTTTTACTTCTACTATAAAATATATATATGTGTGTGTACAGCTAGCTATGCAAAAGTTGTATAGCATAATGAAGACATTGAGTAATTAAAATTAATGATAATTACCAGAGGCCACATTAAAAGGGATGCTGAGTGTTGATGCAAGTCCGTAAGCTCCAGCAACACCAAGACAAGATATTACAACTCCAGCAAGTTGTAGACTCAGCCGAATTTTCCATTGCTTAAAATCACCACTAAATAAAATGCCCACCAACACTGCAATGGCAATTACACCTACAAAAAAAAGATTTAACAAAACAACAAGAGACTCCAATTACATACTCGTAACAACAAGTGTATTTTAATATTTACTATAGAAGTAAAAGTAAGTAATACCTGTGAGTCTCAATGCAAACCATTTCCAAGAGAATTGCGACGCACTTTTTACTACAGAGTCAAGTCCTGCTGGTGTAAAACTGTAAAAATCAAATTGTTGACTTGTATCTTCATCAAGTGAGAGTCTTGAAACTTCAGCAGCAAATCTTGTTTGCCATGCTGTAAGTACAGCCTGAGCTTTTTGTTCACTCCATTCTACATGATGTAATCTCCATGTTTCACGAAAAAAATCATAAAGTTCTGATGAACTCATCAATTGTACCGTAGACATTAGACCTCCAGCTCTGAAACATAATAAAATATTTTTAATAAAATTTATTTAAGAAAGCTAACATCGACAGTTATTTTCTAAACTGAATAAACAAACACCTATTTAATTTAATGATGATACATATAACTATACGACATTTGACATTGAAATGCTTTTCTGAAAGTGAAACATGAGATATATAACATAACCTTTTTGCTAAATCTGCATTTTCTTATCTTATTTTATGATGATAGTTGGTGGTCTTCTACGACGACTCTTGAACAAGTCAAGTTTCAACTATGTAAGTATAAGGCTTAAGTACATGAAGGCGAGAAGAATGAGAGTAATATTATAATTTAATGTGATAGCAGTGTTGAAAACAAAATTCTATGATATGATGACCTAAGGTAGTTGACAATTTTATTCACTTCCCTCTTCTTGTTGACAGATAGTATGTAAAACTGACATAACAAGAAAGGAATTCAAAACTTGTAATTCAATATGCTTAAAATCTCTGATTTCTTTTATAACTGGTTTCAACATTATTATTTGCATGGGATGTCAATTCAAATATTAAAAAAGCACTTACTTTACAACATGACCAGATTTGTTCGTTACTGGTCCACCAATAATCAAATCTGGAGCCCATCTCATGAATCTATAAATTATATAAATATAATTATAAAAAAATCTATGTACTACTCCAAAACGAAAAAAATACTAACCTTGGTGCAAAACCAAAACATCCTTGTGCTAAAATTG
The DNA here is from genome assembly GCA_009869805.1 of Oncopodura yosiiana. Lineage (NCBI taxonomy): Eukaryota > Metazoa > Arthropoda > Collembola > Entomobryomorpha > Oncopoduridae > Oncopodura > Oncopodura yosiiana. The sequence continues at coordinate 20,955 of VCNE01001495.1, forward strand.
ATGCAATATCTGGTGGAGTTGATCCTTTATTTGGTGAAGTTACTGGACATTCAGGGTCATGTGGATTAAGACATGGTTTTTCTTGATAACCACTTTCAATTCCAGCTCTTTTCATAAATCCTTCAAGTATTTCAAATGGAAAATGTCCAGCTACATTAGGATCAACTAAATGACGAGCAGTTGCTAATAATTGTTGTGGATTTAAATTAGTCCATTTAAGTGAGCCAGATGAAAATGATGGAATTTGAATAGGAAAATCAGGGCCAAGTAATTTAGCCCCTTCCCAAAAACAATCTAATGGAGTAATGATAACACATGGAAATATTTTTTCAAATATTTGATCAACCATTTGTAAATCAAATGTAGGTATATTTGCTGAATAACACAAGTCTTTTAAACTCCACGTTATATCGTAGAGATCAACTGTTACACCCAACGCCTTTTGTAATACTTGTAAATGTTCCAGTAGAGCTTTGGCACTTAGAAGAGAATGATGAGAATTGGCCTTTGGCACTTGAATAAGCATTTCGTTGGTATCTGTAGTAAGGCCAGAGAGACTGGAAACATAATTCAACTCTTGATTTAGACGACCAGAATCTGTACAGAAGAAGAAGAGGAAGAACAAAAAATTAAAACTTTATATATTAACTATTGAGAGGAAACAAGAGTCATAAAAATATATCTCTTGACATTTCAAATTGCATGACACATGAAAAGTCAAAATGTTTTTTTAAAAAAAGATGTGTGTGGCTATAAATGTCAACTAAATCAGAGATAAAAGCTCGCCTGTCTCCATTCTTGCAGAGAGAGAGAGAGAGAAGAAAAGAAAAAAAGCTATAAAAGAAATTAATTCCATTTTCTCTTGAACACCTCTGACACTTTTTACCTTTCGTCGTGTTATGAAGCAATCACATCTTATCGACATTATATGGTAAAGAAAAAGGTACTTCAACAAAACAAGACGAAGAAGAAAAAAAACTAACATACAAGAATGTGAGCATCTTCATGTTTATTATATATGAAGAAAGAGAGAGAGACGATGAGCGAGACGGCATTAGACAGACAAGGAGAGAGACTATACAGAAAGAAGTAGAAAAAATGAACATAAGAATGAGCTAATTGACTCGTCTCTCTTTTAAAACTACAACAAGTCTATCTGTTTTGTTATCACTTAGTAGAAAGAAAGAAGAGATAGGATATATATATATATATATATATATATATATATTTATGAGAAAGAATAGAATACTAACTAATAAAAGAAAGGTGAATTACTTGCTATATACATTTTATATTTGGTCTTCTCTCAAAAGAAAAAAAATATATATAAACTATGACTAGACTTCTCTCTCAAAGTTTGAGGTGTGATAAAGAGCATGAAACCAAAAAGAGAGAGAGAGAGAGACAATTGTATTAAAGTGGTTTAGTTTTATTTTACCTGGTGTCCATAAAGAATCTAGGGTGGTGTCCAATTGAGCATGTTGAAGAAAAACACAGAAAACTGCGAGAGCGATGAAACCGACAACGATAAAAAGTCCTCGACATTTTCTGGCCCATTTGCTCACATTTCCAAGTACTCTTTGTGACTGACCACGCACCCAAAGTCCAGCTTTGCTTCCACGGGCTTTTTTCTATTAAACAAAAATTAAAACATAATTATACATTAGATAGATTGACAAGTCTTAAATGTAAATAAAAACTGAAACATGAAATGTAAACATTGTCACATTTTTTAAAAAAGTAATCTAATTAAGCACCTTATCAATGTACTTGAGGGCTAAATGGGCATCAGCCCAAGCCGGATAAAGCTCAAGGCTATTCTGTTTCATTTTGAAGGCACTTTTTGGACACTTTCCTGTTTTTCGGCATATTTTTTCCAAAACAGGAAATTGAGGAAAAACTAAAAATTCACATATGGCCTATGTCCTTCAAATCTCCCGGTGACAACTTTATAACTTTAGCCTTTCACTTCATTTGTTTATCTTTTTTTGATTACAAACAAAAATATGACGCATTCATGCAACTGTCAAAAATGTAAACAAAGTCTAAAATGATGTCTTAATTGTTCTAAAAGAGTAACACACACTCCAACAATTAACTTTGAAAACTTTTTTTTTGGAATACTCTCACAAACACGAAATTCCACAAATTCACACAAAATTACCTCATTAACTTTTTATCACTTCTCATGAAAAATATCTCTGCCCTTTTTACAAAAACATAATCATAATTCTAAATTTTATTTTTATACTCTTAACTCAAAACTTCAACGGTCACTTCACTCTTATATTTATTATTATTGAAAATCCGTCATAATAATATTCCAGTGTAACAAATTCTCTTTCTCTCTCTTCAGTTCTTCATGCAATGACCTCCAGAACAAAACTAAATAACTTTTTGAAAGAAGAAGAAAAATCTTTTTTGACTTTTGTCTCGACTTATTTTTCTATATAAAAGCGTTTTTCTCCTTTGCAAGTACCGACACATCCGGCCGTGTAAAAGAATCAATCAATTGTAGTTTTTCAATGCAACTTTTCAACCACCAAAAACTTTGCTATGTTGGATTGGAATGAAGATATTATTCTCTATTCTATATAACTGTTGCTTCTTGTTGTAAATGGTTAAAGTAAAGGTATATATAATATAAAGTAGCTTAGCCCGTGCTATGAGCAACAACTTTTCTTCTTCTAATGGTAGTAAACTGCAGAGTGGTGGTGGATGAAGAAGAAGTAGAAGAAACTTGTTGTATTGAGATGTCAAATGTAGAATGCTGAATGGAATGAAGTGAAGGAAGGTTGGACAGAAAAGAAGAAGGTAGTTTGTAGCAGTTTTTGCCTTCTTCCATATTATCCATCCATATAGTATAGAAGTATATAACATATATATACCCAAACCAAAAGTATACAATTATATTATATACCCTATGGAGTAAAAGTAAGTTGTTGGCTACATCATGGCTTGCTGTTGTTAGAAGAAGAAGAAGAAGAAGACGAAAGGGAAAAAGATACAACTCTATTAACTCTCTTACTATACAATATACATATATATATACAACAGAAAAGAACCAGTCAGAAAAAGGCTTCTTTCTTATTATGAGAAGAAGAAGGTTGCTGGTTAGAAGAAACAACCTATGTTTATAACCAAGTACGTACATATAAGCTTAATGTGCCTCTTTTATATAATCTTTTCGATGTAACTCCTCAAAACTTTATGTCGTAACTTCTTGTCCTTAAATGGACTTTTTGGTTCAAATCTGGTTCATATATAAAATACCAGTAAAGTACGCCCTAATTTTTGTTGTCCAGATAAACTAGAGTATATAAGAGATTCTGCTACTCTAATTCATAATTGTTGATACACATTTTTTGATAATATTTGTATAAAGTAGTAAAGGAATAAGGTAATATGTACAGTGCTTGGAGCAACTAATGGTAAGTTTGTACATAATGACTATATTACGGCAACATATTTCAGAAAGAGAGAGAGAGAGAATGTATGAACATTACACACAAAGTATTCCTTTTCTACAGAGTATCATCATAATATTCAAGCATATACACATTCAACAAGTATCGTTCTCTTCTTTTCTTCTGGTATAGTATTATTACGTTATTTTACGCTGCATTCTTAAAGTCTTCTGGCAAAACCACCCTTAGAAGAAGTTAGATAAAGCTATAAAAGACATCTTACTTTATTTTTCTTCCTCACTTTCTACTATTTTATATATCTCTCAACTTACTACCATTTATCAAGACATTCAAGGGACTTTGAAAACTGAAAAGTTTTTGGGTATTGAAAATTGAATGGAGGGTCTCTCTCTATTTTACCCGATGGCCTCGGTGATTCTTACAACGATGGTGGTAGAAGTGTAGTGAGTTTCTTGGTGGCTTTGCCTTTGCCTTTAGAGTTGTTGTTATTTGGTAGTAGCAACTATTACTCTATATATCTCCTTCTTTTCTAGAGAGTGGTTTGGGTTATGACTTGAATTGCTTGTTGTTTTGTACTAAGGCTAAGAAAGAACAAGACATATATATATATATATTTCCATTGCTTGGCTTGCGACTGAAGAGAGAGAGAGATTGAAACTAAGGAAGTATTCTTCTTCTTCTTCCAGCAAGAAGAAGAAGATGAGGAGCATCATAACATAATATCATCTCTCTACAGTAGAGAGAGAGAGAAAAACAGTCAAGTTTTTGGGGACTTCTTTCTGCCATGCCAGAGAGAAGCCAGCGGCATGATGGGAATCTCGGGTGGTATGGAATGAAGATGTTGAGAGAAAGAAGAACGTGGCAGGAGGTCTGGAGACGAAAGACCACCCAAGTTGGCAAGACCCAAGATTACTTTTGTTATGTCTTTATACTTTGGCATTAACGTAAATGCAATATATATTATTCCCTCTCTTCTTCTTCTTCTTCTTGGTCGTCTTCTCAAACTAACAACTTATTCTATTACATATTAGCTACATATATACATATTATATACATTGTTGTTATGTTCCCTTTTTCCTTCTCGTTACAACTATATTAAGGATCTTCTTCTCTTCTGAAGGTGCTCACTCAATGTGTCCTTTTGACTAAAGTTAACCAATACCTTTAGCTTGTAGTACTACAATGTATCAAATCAAGTACAAAAGTCAAGACAAAATTGAGCAAGTAGAATAAATGTATAAGATTGAGATAGTAAAAGAGAGAGAAAGAAAAAGTTTTTCTTTTTTCACTTCACTCACTCTACAACAATGCTACAACAACATATCAGCATCAGCAGTCTTCTAGAAACCGAATCTAATTTGAAAACATGGAGATTGAGAGAGAAAAAGCTTATATAGAGTCGGTGACTGGAAACAGTAATGTTACTTTTTTGACTTTTATATTTTTTCTTCTTCTTCTATGCGTAGCTAAAGAGCATTTTAAAGCGTAAATCTTCTCTGTCTCACCGGGTCACACATATTATTACGTAACCAAACCACCACAGTCCAGTAAAGTATCTTTTTTTATCTCTATCCAGTTTTCTTGTACAATAGAATAAAAATGTCTTTTACAGAGACACAACAGGAAGGAAGGGGAAAAAGTTATAGTTGGATGACAGAAAATTTTTAAGTACACACAACTTGTCCTTTTCAGGAGAGTTATTTCTTTACAGAGAGCTCAAAGATCACACAACAGAAAAAAGTCGATATACATAATATAGCATGTCGGATTATTACAAAGTTGATTCTATGATTCATTCTTCTTTTTTTCCTCCTACCTTCTTATATACCATAAAGATCTGCTACAGTGGAATATTTATCACACCTGATTTTGAATAAGACCATAATCGACCACACCATTAGAAAAAAAGACAGCAAATAATGATTTCCAGTTCATATACTAAGACCTAATGCTTTTAATCATATTGATGATATCATAGAGAGAGAGAGAGAAATTCCATGCTCAGCATTGTTAGTTGTATGCTCACCTTCAACAAATTGGAAATGAGTGTTTATCTCATAAAATGAAGGAGAAGGTATGCGAAAAATGAAATTTATCTGCAAAATAATAGTTGCTTGTTCTTGTCAAAAGAATTGTTTTGACTGTATATAGTTCGAGTTTTGTAATATAATACATATATAACAAACAACATTTGTTGCTCACTTTATTTTTTGCATACCGACTGGCCACTTTTGCAGAAAATAAAATACCATACATACATAATATATGTTTTACTTTACTTCTTATTACATATGTACGTGAGGTAGTTGTTGTAAAAGTTTTGAGAGTAAGTAAAATGTTTGTTAGAGTTTTATATTACAGGTGTAAAAATTCTTGACGTGAGTCAAGTACTCTACTACTACTATGTACAACATGCTTTCAAAATATTTTCATTGTTGTAAATAACAAGTGCTAGAGGAGACTATACATAAGTACATTTTCTGCTCTTTTGCACAGTAAAATGTAAATGTGTATTAAAACTTTTGAATGGATGAGTCTATACTCACTTGAAACATTACACAATAGTTATTCCTTCCTTTACTTACAACAATACTGATAACCATCTGCTAAGGAAATTTGTCCATCAACTTTTTAATTCATTTATATTAGCCTTATAAACTAAACGATAAAATTCTCTCGACGTGTTTTCCAGTTTCAAACGCATCATGCAAAAACAACCAGCTCTACACTACACTACACAAAAGCTCTTTATTTCAATTCTTTTGACTTTTATGACTGGATAAAGTACATTTTCCCATACAAGGGCAAAGATTATGGATTATTTATAGCTATAATGAAGTCGTAAGAACTTCAAACTCATTACGGCACCTTCTTTCTTCTCTTGTGAAATATAATAATGCTGTTGATGAAATGAGACGAGATGACCATCAGCCATCATCATCATCTTCTCTCTCTCTCTCTCGTGGTGAATAAGATTATAATAATGAATACCTTTGATGAGTTTGATAATGACGGAGAGAAAAGATGAAGACGTTCTATCGCACTACAATGTCTTTCATCATCTCGTGAGGCATGACATTATATGTAAAAGCATCTTTGCTGTTCACAGTTTCACACTGAACAGAATTCTTATAAAGCATCATACATAGCTCATCATCATTTACTTATACACTAATAAAAAACAAGTCTTTATGATATTCTCTTGTGGATGTTGTTTCAGTTGATTGAATTTAAGCTTTATACTTTAGCTTGAGCGTCTTGACTTTTTTAGGTTAATTATACACGCACTTTTTTGCTAAGGATCATTATGAGAGTTTGAAATTCAAACTGGTATTATATGACTATACGATGAGAAAAGAGTAATGTAATAATCGCATTATGCTATCAACAACATATCATCGCCGTCACACTATCAACTAAATCATTGGATAAAAAATCCTGGCTTTAAAGTCACGAATAAATGAACTGTAAGTAAATGCGTATGAGAGAGAGAATTGTTGTAGTAATACCTTTCATCAACTTTTTCTGGTTACTTCTCTCAACTTCATCTTCTTTCTTTTGAAGATGCTCATCTCAACACCATCTTGAGATCTTTCTCTAGACTGACTCCCTTACTTTTTGAGAGCATTATTGCTTCTAATTACTTACTGGTGTAATTGCTTATATGTATAAAACAATGAAATTCCAACTAATTTCTTTTTCTAATCTATTATATAAGATGCATGTGTGCACTGAGCTTTAAAAATGCATTGTTATATTTATATCTCTCAAAGTCTCATGCAGTTTTTGAATCCTGTTGCAGAAAACATCTTCATCATCATCATATAGAGTAGAGTGACATAAATACAACAAAAGTTTCTTCTACTTTTATTGTCATACTTTGTGATTTAGCATTCCAACCTTAATTGAGTTGTCAGTTTTGTTTTTCACTTTTGACTGACTACTCTACCAAGGCCTTGTTTGTAGACTAGACTGAAACAATTTATATATTACAAGAGAATACAAGTAAATGCCACCCTCAGTTCGTCGTCTGTCATCATGTCACTTTAGTTTTCTCAACTTAGTTTCATAGGACAAATAGTATCTCTACTACTTTGTATTGTCTCTTGCATTGTGAATGAATAAGCTAGCTCTACGCTTGATAAACGCTCAAAATCTTTTTGACATATTGTTGAATGTCTTTTTCAAAAGCTAAAAGTCTCTAAAGTTTTTACACTTTTGGACAATACTCAAGTTGTGTAATATATATATTCTACTCCGTTGCACATCTTTTATATATGAGACTCTAAAATGTATATATACAAAAGCTACCAGATGGTTTTAAGCTCAAAGAAACTTTAGAGAGAGAGAAATATATCGGTACTTGGAGTTGAGGAGGAGCAATTATGAGACAAACATATACTTTGACCATTTTATATAAGTTTTGTGTATAGAACATTGTGTTAAAATTTCTAGAATAGAAGAATAATATTCATTCCCTGTCAGAGAGCTAGGTCACTATGACTTGTATACCCAAGAGAGAGAGAGAGAGACTTGGACCCACTACACTGAAATAATAGTTCACCCCAAAGAGAATTGGTAAATGCTTTTCACTCCATTTGATAGACAAGTCAAGTCAAGGAGAGAATTATATAAGAAATATCCTTTGAGAGTTGTGA
>VCNE01001497.1:0-19997 GCA_009869805.1 Oncopodura yosiiana
ATTTCTATTCCGCATTGATAATTTAAATTAACATTTTTAATCATCAAACTGGGAGGTCCTATACAACAATTTCAGAAGATAATAATCTTTCTTAGTAATCTTAAATCATAATCTATGTCAATAACTGAGAAATTTATCATCAACACTTCTCACAATATCAATGCAATCAATCAGAGACGCACGTCACACTTGAAAATTTACTAAAGAGTCACAGTCAACATTATTTAAAATTCAATACGCATTCGATGTGGAGCTCGTCTCTAATTATTCATAGACATTAAATGAATAACCTACTAAATTACTCTTTTCATGAAACAACAAATAGTTTGTTGAAAGAGTAATGAATCATTATAGGGTGCTAGCTGTATTATTTACATAGATAGTAGTTAATTTAGTTCACCTGTCGTCTGTCAATTCTGTTACTCTTTCTTGTGTATATATGTACATTACATTTGTGTAGGAGAGAGAATAATTAGTGTAAACTAAATAAACTTTTTGTATTAAAGCTGCTCTAATTAAAACAGAGAAAAGATTTTCGTAGAATTTAGACAAGTTCGACAGTAAAATTCTTGTATCACTGTTAAAATCCATGAAGGTGTGCATATAACTAAAACTAAACATTTTTTGTGTTAATGTAGGCTTCTGTAACATTACATCAAACAATGCTAATGGTTTCGCTGAGCGCTTTTAAAGAATTAAGTCTGAAAGAGAGATGAGTAAAAGAATTAAATTTAAAGCAAGAGTCTATAAAATCAATTCTTTTTTTAGGGAAGACGAAGAAGAGTAAAGAGAAAATGCTTTTTTTTATTGTTGACGTAGTTAGTAGTTTGAGACTATCATTGTGTATCAAGTGTATTATAATTTCCAAGTTCAATTTAAAGAGACGTTGATACTGACCTCATTTCCCTGTTCTACAAAATAATAATAATACTTCTTACCTTGCTAACTATAAGCAAAATAATGGTCATCATTCTCTCCCCTATCGGTTAGACATTTTTTTGGTAATCTTGTTATATACATACTCTATCATTTATCAGATATAAAACAGTACATTGACTGACGTTGCTATTGCTAAATGTTCCGGGAGAGAACGTGTGTACTTTTAAGAACAATCTCATCTATACGAAAAGTGTTGAGACTCTCTTTATTTAAAAAGATTTAAAAGATATAGTGGGTCCACCAAAGAACAACAACAAGATGAGATTTCAAGATTCAAGTATACAAAATAAATGAAGAATGAAAAAGAGGAGTATAAAGTTGAGTGTAGCCCTCGTTGTTACTATTGCTATTTTAAATAGCGTTTAGAACGGGGTGTCAACTCTACATTGCTTTTTATAGTACATGTGTACCATCGACACTGACTGACTTGAGTTAAGATTACAATTTACAACAAGTGTTCAAAAGGCACTCAAAAGACTCCCAGCGTTTCGCATTACTGACATACACACACAACTTTTGCATATCTTATATAAAGGCCTTACCTGCTGTAAAAATAAATCATTCCAGCTTAGTCATTTCATTTGGAAACATCATCATTTTAAGCTTGTATTATATATTTAGTGTACCATTTAATTGTAATACTACTACGCTTCATCACTTCAGATACCAAGTAGTGAAAAATAGTGTAAAAGTTGAACTTGAGAAAACTTTTGGGTGAGTGCGTATACAAAATCTCATCTCTTTACTTTTGGTGAGAAAATTGAGTCAAAGTGACTGCTCGTCCATTGAGTGAGTGACCGTAATACATCAATCAATCAACTGCTCTCAATTTTATTTTCTCAATAAGTATAAATTCTCACCATCCGTCAATAAACTTATTGTATTGAAAGGTAAGAAGAAGAAAAGAAAGTTTATTGTTAATAAAAAAGGCTAAATGACAATTGTCAGTCAGATAGGGTGAAAGTAAAAGAATACTTACAGAAAATAAAAAAAATATCTAATTAAACGAACTTAAATTGCAACAAAATCTATATGTAAAGTTTTATGTGGCTTTGAAGTTATCCTGTTGTTTGTATATAACAAAAAATTCCAAACATTTTTTTCACAAAAGTATGTTATTTACATTCTTAAATTCCTACAATGAGTCCCATAATGTCAACAAAACATCAAAAGTCTTTTCCTTAGAAAGAGAATTGGAAAAAGAAGGAAGGGTGAACAACTTTTTTAGGATTGCTAAAATTGTAGGTTAACAACGAGAAAAATAATTTATGTCAAATGTACTCTCTCAACAGTTCCACACATCATAAACTTATGGGTTATTATTACATTATTATGATGATGATGACAACTTAAAAACTCACTAGGGTGTCTCTGAGAATGCATTTACACTTTACATTATTAAAACTCTCGTCATCATCTTCTATTTGTGTGTGAGTGTGCAATGCAACGATGAAAATCAAATAAATGCAATTTGTTTTGCTTTGTTCCATTTACCGGCATATTATCACTTATTAGTATGAGCACACATGACACTACGAAGAAAATAGATGATAACTGTCTAATGTAACACCCTTATGTGTGGTAACGTAAAGCGTGGAATATGGGAAAAGTCAAAAAAGTATTAGGAAGTTGTAAAGTCGTCTCAAGTTACATAGAGCAACTGCCATTGAGATAAAATTAGTCATTACATTTTCTTTAGTATAAATAACTGATGATAGTGACCTAGAAAGCAATTGTTTAAAAATTTTCCTTTTGCACTTGTCATTCTTACTAGCAAGAAAAATTTATTTAGCATACTATTGACTTTGTTTATGGTTCATGGAACATTATGATGATAGTAGCATAAAATTAGCAAAGCAAAGCATAAGTATGTATAGTTTTCTCATTTAAAAAAAGCTAAAGGCTAAAGACGCTTTCATTTGGATTTCAATTTGATGATGAGCATTAATCACGATTTATATTACAATTTAATAATTTAGTTGTAAAAAAACTTCTAAATTCCTTTCGTTCACGGATGCGTAGAATCTAAACATAAACAAAGTTCCTTTTTTGAAGATCTAAATTTTGAGGCTAACAATAAACAAAATAAGAATTGAAGATTAATGTGGAGCATTTTTGCACTCTCAAAAGTTATTCATCTTCTTTCATGCATCAAGTTTTTCTTTTCATTATATGAAGGAATAAAGGTGACTTGATTACTATATATACTCCATTACAAATTTCTCACGGGGAGAAGAGAGAGATAGCAATTCAATTTATAACAATTCATTATTGTGTCACGTCAGAAAGTAGAAAGATGTTACAAAGCTAAAAAATGTTCCATTCATACATTTATATATTTTGTCTCTCATCATCATATCTTTTTGGTATTTTGTGAGTATGTATATAGTAAACCGACATAATTACAAATTGTCATATTCTATGAGAAAGAGTGATTGAGATTAAATGTTTTACTGCTCCTCCACGAAAGTTGCTGTTACCTTTACTCTCTTATTGTCAAAGATATTTTGAGATAAATAATATGTGTGGTAGTAAGTTAACAGTAGTAGCCAAAAAAGGTGAATGTCAAAGCCAACACCCTTTGACAGACAGGAGCTTGGTTTTTTTCATGACACTTTTTTCTCAACTTGTCAGTTGTAAATGTATGACTAAAAGATTCTAATTTTGTGGCTATTTTTTTTCTTTTGCCCTTGACAGAATTTGTACGTGAGATTTTCCTACAATGAAAACACTCATTTGTTTCGTCCTACTTTCTTCTTACGCGTGGTGCTCGTTGGCCGCTGTCGACTCGGTCAAAAGTCACGTTGTAGTTGATGAGCCAAGAGCTTCGTCATTCTCTGTGTCACCATCAACAACAAGTGTGCATAGTCATGTCAGTAGAAGTTCATCATCACCACAACTTGTTTATGCACAAAATAGAGATTCTTACTCAGCACCTCCGTCTCAAGGTGGATACTCAAGTTCTAGTGGTGGAGGAAACTCTGGTGGAAGTAATTATGGGGTTCCAGCTTCAGGAGGCTCTAATCCAGCAGGCCAAAATTCAATGACTTATTATTACTACCATTATCCAGCAGGTAGTCAAAGTAAAAAGAAATCGAATTAATAAAAATTACTAAAAAAAAGAATGTACATTTGTTGGGCTATAATTGATTTATTTTTTTTGAATATGTAGCTCCTGCACAGCAATACGGTGCTTCTTATGGAGACTCGACTGGTACGTTTGTTAAATTGTCATAATGTGAGAATATGTATTTTAATTGACTAATAAATTTTAATGATTTTAGGATATGAAGATGATGATGGCTTAGGAGGTACTTGAGATTTATATAAATAATTTGATGATGAATGTCAATTAACTGGGTTCTTTTACAGGTTTGGCTGGTCTTAGTGGATTGTTAGGATTAAAGGTATGTAAATATAGCACTCACTGCAATTGTGTATAAAATGAAGCTATAATATGTATTATTTCTAATATTTAGGGTCTAAAAGGATTAGGAGGATTAGGTTAGTTTCTCAAGTCAATGAAAATAAATAAATTATGTACATAATATAAAAACTTATGTAATTTTGATCTACAGGATTGTTGGCTCTTCTCAAATTATTGAAGCCTCTTCTTCTACCATTATTGCTTCCATTACTCTTGTTGTTGCCTGTATGATAAATAATCATTGTAAATTAATTAATTAATTAAAAGTCTAACTAATATAGTACGTCTAATTTGTAGCTCTTACTTCTCTTCTTGCCAATTCCGGTTATCACGTGAGAGAAAGCAATAATAATTAATTATAATTTGCTTACAAAACCATATATTTTATTTTATTTAAATGCCTTACAGTATTCCAACTGGTCGTTCTCTTTCAACAAGCGCAACAAGTAATCTTGGGGCAGTCGTCTCAGAAAAATTATACAATTCAGCTCAACTTGCCCAAGATGTTTTAACTAGTGGACAATGTATTGAAAGAATGGGTTGTGAAATCGGTCGAAAGAGTCAGGGCTCATCAATTGAAAAGATTATCGTTGGGTTAGTTGATTTGCAATAATCTGTAACAAAACAAAATGTTAATTACCAAATTAATATATATTCTAAATATTATTGATAGATTGGTTGAAAAGGCTGAAGTATACCTATCCAAAAAATGGCGTAGAGGAGCTAAAGCATTTATTGATTCAACATTTCAACCAGAAACAAAGTGTGCCAAGTACACTTGTGATTTTTATCAAGAATTTGCATCCAGAGTCTCAGTTGGTGAAACTGAGTCCAGCAACATTGACGATAACATGATGTAACACAATCTCCAACTGCATTTTACTTCTTCAACAAATAAATGACAACATTGAATAGACTTTAATGGACACTATAAACAAAAAAATGACAAGATGATGACTAAATGATTACAACAGCAATACCAAGAGAGCACTGTGACCACTTACTTACCCTTCTTTAGTAAAAGTGTATAAAGAATACCAAGTAGAGAGTAGAGAGAAAACCGCATCAGAAATAGAAAGGCAATTATTTTCATTTTATTACCAAAGCCGACATCTCACATCACTGTAAAAAGTAACAGCACAACACACGTCGAGTAACCCACTAAAAATATGTCACACTGTCGCTGAGCCTTTGTTTATATTTTTAGTACTCTCATACTACCATTTAGGAAGGAAGAAATATTAATGAAAATTACTACCTTGAGTACAAGAGATTTATAATTTTAATTTAAAAATCTTTATTTAATGTTTAGTATATATACCTATGTAACTAATAATATACCTTTTTCCTTACATTACAATATCCTCATCTATATAGTAAACAAGTGTGTCACTAGTTTTACTACCCATCAACGTCAACTAAAAATCTGACCAATTTTCCTCGTTCACATACTTCTATACAATCCACCTGCCTGCCTTTCCAAACAGAAAAAAAGAGAATATATATATATATATATATTAAATTTGGACAATATGAAAGTCAAGATTATTTTATAAATATAATAATAATAATGTCCTACTAATAAAAATATCAACCGGATTCCAACTTTAATTCTTTGAAATCAAATGCGGATATCCTAGCGAAAACAGAAAAATATCAACGCTGCTCTCTCTCTCTCTTTATACTGTCTGAATGTCAATATGTCAACAGATCAACCCTCCATTGTATCTTGATATTCAACAAGTTTTTTTATGACTTGTTATGAAAATATTCAGCATTCATCACCAACAAACATACATAAATAGAACTACAATATGCAAAAATAACACAAATAAGAAGATGATGATGAAGGGAGGAAGAAAGAAATAATAAATAACATGACACCGATATGATATGGAGACAGAATGATGTGAAAACTCTGATGCGGGTGGAATATTGATGAGACTCTCTCATTTCAATATGTTGTTGCTGGTTCCTATCATCTGATGACATATGAAAGTTGAATGAGTTTTGTGATGCTCTTGCCCTCTGAGTCACAAAGTTAAGCTGCAATGATGACCCACCTCTTTCTCTTCTTATAACAAAAAATAATAATAATAATAATACACTCCGACTGGGAGAACAATGAGGAAGAAGAGACGTAGAGATGACACAGTCAGTCAGAAGAAGAAGAAGGAATTCAATTAACCTTTACGATCTCAAAAATAGCATCCATTTTAGCAAACGAGTAGAGTCCTGATGACCCCCATTTGAAAAAATATCGTCAGCAATTGTTGTTACCTGTGTAACTCTCTCTGACTATAAAAGCCACCTGCCTTTCCTCTCACTAATCCCAAATGTAAAATAACTTCAGTCTTTTTAGTAGTCTCTTATTTCTGTCCTCCTCCTTTTTTTCTTCAGTGCCAAAGGAATCTCCGCACCGTAAAACAATACAATAAGAGAGTCACAGTCGTTTGTTTCTATTGTTGTAAGTTGAGTGGTCTTTAAAACAGATTATATAGTAAATTAAAAACATTTAAATTAAAGCACTAATCGGCAATTAATTGAAACTGTGACAAAATGAAGAAATTACTAAAAATTCCATTAGTGACAATAGGAGTAATTCTACTTCTCCATTGTTTTCATTTGGGGCAATGTGACAAGGAGCAAATTCGTCAAGCAACAGTTTTCAGTCCATTAAGTGAAAAGCAAAATTCTATTTATAAAAGTCAGACATCTTCCAGTTTTATAAGTGAGCAAGTTCCTGTTGCTGCTTCAACAAGTTCTCTTCGTGTAACCAATCCAGACTACTCTTCAAATTCACAACAAAGTGCCAAACAATTTGGAGGACAAAATTCGGCATTTGCTTCATCTGCATCATCATCAAATTCATTTGCTGACTTTGGACAAGCTGATAGCAGTGGAAATTTTGGTTCAAGTCAATATCCTCAACCACCACCATCATCATTTTATCCTACTCAGAATCAAATTCCAGGAAAACCAAATGAACAATATGCTTATTATTATACACATTACCCTCAGGAAAATTCATATCAAAGTTCAGAAGGTGGATTATTTGGTGATTTTGGAGATTTTGGTGGTGGAGGATTAGCAGGACTTGGAGGTTTAGGAGGTTTAGCTGGATTAGCTGGTTAGGAAATAAAGTTGTCTCAAGAGACGACATTATGTAATTAAATAAAATCTAAAGTTAAAATATTGTCTAATTAATAATTTTAGGTTTGGCAAAAGGAATCTTAATTTTAAAACCATTTTTAATCTTGGGACTCTTGATTTTAATTGCACTTCCGGTTCTTATTCTACTACTACCAATACCAATTATTACAATTTCTGGTGTAGGAGGTGGAATAACAACGCCAGGAGACATGGGTACAGGCAGACAACTAAAACAAAATAAACCATCATTAACATCATACTTGGCTCAACTCTCTGAAAAAGTATTAACTTCAGAAGAATGCTTAGAGCGTCTCATGTGTAAAATTCCACATGGCTCACAAGGTTTTCATTCCAGAGTAAAATCAATTTGGGAAGAGTATGGTAAATCTCTTGTGAAAAATGCTAGAGTTCAAAGAGGACTCAATGCATATTTTGACCAATCAACTAAAAACAAGAATCTAAAATGTAATCAAAGATTCAAGTGCTCTAACAAATTTATTTGAATTGACATATTTAATTATTTGGACTAATTTATTATTATATTGACAAAGTATTGACATATATTATTATTGACAATGGCAATTTTACATATAAATATTAAGAGACATTGCATTTTTCTGACTGAACAAGAGACAAAGTGACTTGATACATGATGACTAAAATACTAAAATAGTGTAGACAAGAGTTGACTATATTTAACAAATGTGTTCTCATTAATTTATTAATATTTTGAGCTTCTCATTTGATGACTTTGACACAAATATATAAGAGTTACAGACTGACTAGAGACTTTTTATATATATTTGACGTAAAAAAATACAGATGCTTGACATTTTACAAGTACAACTGACTTTCCAATTTGACCTTTTGACATTTTACATGATGACATTGACTACTAAAACTATATATAATACGCACAACGAAAAAACAATGACTGTGATGAACAAAAAAAGAACCATAGACCTTTATGACTCAGTTCAAACAAAAACTCAATTGCTCAGACGTTTTTCAGATAAAATATACATATTGACTTTTGCTAATTTATATAATTTGTAGACTATTTTTTGTACGAATCTTGCCACACTACTACACAAAATATTGACAAAATGAATTATTTTATTATTTTTATTATTATTATATATATATATATATATATATAATTTATTTTTAATTATTTGTATCTACTTGATACAACAAGCAATGAAAAAAATGCAATAATTTGTTGTACAGATTTAAAAAAATCTTCGTGTAGAATTTATATATTTATTTTTTGTTGTTGTTGTTGAATTTTAATTATTTTATTTTGTTTTTCAAATGTTATATAATTTTTGACAAATTATGATTGATCTTGATGATTATTTAAAAATAGTTCTGTCAAGAATTATTTGTTATATTTCTGTGTACACTTTATTGACAAAGTAAATAAACTGTATTTTTGTTCTGCAAATTTTAATATATATTGAAATCAGTTACTGATTAAAAATTTTCATCTTTTTTCCTTATTACTTTTCTACTCTCAGTATATATAGATATAAACCAAGGCAGTAGGTCAATGGCGAAGACGACAAAGCTTATAAGCTAAAGCAGCCTTGTCTCATCTTTCTCAGATTTTCTCGTCTCGTCATTATTGTTATTATCATCGTATATATATATGAGCTTTGAGTCAACGAGCAGCAGGTAGATTATAATATAGTGTAATACTAATAGTCATCACAATAATCTCAAGTAGTATAACATCATGATCATCATCATGTCATGGCAGACATAGAGAGAGAAACAACGGGACTTTAATTTATATGAGATCCTAAAAATAGTGAAGTACATATGTCGCTTTTACGGCTTGTCATTATCTTTTATCTCTTTTCTCCTCTCTTCTTACATTCTCTCTCTCTCTCTCTCATTTTCTCTATCTATAATATCAAAGAGTATCAACAGTAGTAGTTATAGTTTAGCATTTAACATTCAATTTTGTTTTTACCAAACAGATATACTACATATATATAATAAGGGTGTTGGCTCTTCTTCTAAGAATAATATATGTACTAACAATATAAATTGCAACAGTGATATGTGATACATACAATAATTTATAAATACTCAACGACGTTAGGAGAATAACAAAAATAATAATAGAGACAGAGACCGAAAACCGTTGAACTTGTGTCTAACCTGAATAAATAATGTAAATTGATTGACTGATTAGAATTGAGAGAAGACGGAGAGATGATGTGATGTGATGAGCATTTGACATTTCGCTTTATTTATTGCATGAGGATGACTTTACACAAACAAATGTAAAGTTCAGAGCTTATGCTGCTTTTTGACCTACTAGCAGATTTTCAATTTTAAGAATAGGTCAAAGGTTACATTATTATAAATACTCTACTACTAAACAATAAAGCTGTACACGGGGCTATGTGACACTGATTTATAATATTTAAGCTATAGGCTCAGAAGAAGCTAAAGGAAGTCCTCTAAAACTTTTGCAGATGCATAATATATATATATATATTTTATATATAAAATAGACTTGAGAATATGTTCAGACAAAATCCTACAATAATAAAGTTTTCTTGATCCAGCTGTAGAGTTGTAGAGTCAAGTTTTCCAAAAAGTTTTGGAAAGACGGCGATTTATTTTCTTTTGTGCTTCTGCTCTACTAGCTTCGTCACTTACTTGTATTGAGATCTGAAAGAAGAAAAAGAGGATTCAGAGGTGCAAGGGCATGTGACTGTTAACAAAACTTTAAATCCAGTTGCAATCATCTCAAAATATCTATACAACTAAATGTAATGTACAACATGTGTGCGACGATCAGGAATATAAAAAAAGTTTAGGATTTATACGTTCTTATTTTATATAGATAGTGTGCAAGGTCTTTAATTTTACTATAAAACATTCTTTTGTATCTTTTCCCATATTGATTTTTAAATTGAACGGTTTTCTTTTCCTAGTTGAGCTGCTATACAATTCACACTTATTGAAAAGAATTCTAAAGAACTGTATTACATGACTTCTTATGCAACACCACCATTAGTCCATTAGTCTACAAGTGAATGGTATAGATATTTCCATTTAACTAATAATGTGCAAATGGTTGCAAAAGTCAAAGGAATTTTACTCATGTGGGCTTTTATTATTATTCAATGAGTTTCTTCTCTGTTGCTGTCAACTCTATATTTGGCATGCACTTTAGATAAACTATGTAACAAAAAATTGACTTCTGGGTTTGCTTTTTTTCTTGCTCTTATTATTTAGTTCCCACACGGAAATCTTCTATACTATAGTATAGTATACTCGTCTTCTCATAATGTGATGAATCTTTCTAAAGTCAATTAAATGAGTCTCCCATCTTTTCTCACTGATGAAATAATGAGTATTGATTTTCAATATACTCCAAAGTACATTTATCTCTGTAATTCCATTATACAGTAAAGGTGTTATAATATGCACTGCCACCACGTTATACATATATAATGCCAAAGCTCATTGAAATAGTACGTGAAGTCTTGTATAAAGAAAAATAGCAAATGAAAATATAAAGAAGACGACCCCTGTTCTCTACGAAAACTCATGATGGTATTATGCAATAACATAACATAACATATAATAGTTATATAAATATAGAGCCTCCAGCATCTCATCTCATCTCATTGGCATCTCCGTATAAGGCTAGAATATAACATAGTGACCATGAATTTTCTATACACAACTTCATCATCATCACAGTACAAAACATAAGCTAAAAAGCTCTATGTAAGTATAGGCTTTACCATTCAGTTTTTGCTACACACATTTTACAATTTACAATTTTACATACCACAAACTATAAAACTACTCTACCACACATATTAAACCTATAAGCCAAAGAGTTGTTGCATTATACACAACAACTCACTTATTATAATTCCATCCAGTCCTATCCATGACTTGACATATAACTAACTAGGTGGTTGTTGGCTCCATATAGTAGAAAGAGTTGAAAGAGTAAGTAACAACAACAGTAAGAAGTATATATATATATTGTAAAATATAGTAAAATAATTTTTATAGCAGCCACACACATATATATATTGAAGTGATTGCATTAGAATATATTTTAACTATACTTATAAAGTTTTGAGATAGTTAGTTTACTAGTGTCTGTTCTGACTACTCATACATTGTATTAGTAGAAAGAGACAAGTTGTCTTGTAGTATATAGCTTGTAATGTGCATTTATATATATAAACTAACTCGACTTGTTACTTGTCCATATCATAAATGCATGTATAGTAAAGTAAGTAAGAGCCGATAAAACAAAACATTTTGTTATTCCCTTTTCATTTCTTTACACGATAAGGATTATGTACATTAGACCAAGAAGTTGACTAGTTTAGAGAAGAAGTGTGTGGAGTGTGTGTATGTTTGTGTCACTTGTTATAGTTTGATTTTATTATATTACATTGTTTAAAGTTTTGTATTAAAATTCAAAAATCATGTCGGCTAAGAAGTTGACTAGTTTAGAGAAGAAGTGTGTGGAGTGTGTGTATGTTTGTGTCACTTGTTATAGTTTGATTTTATTATATTACATTGTTTAAAGTTTTGTATTAAAATTTAAAAATCATGTCGGCTGGACCATTACATTTAGAAGACGATGAAACTTTGGAGTTGTCTGGAGCAAAATACCGTCCAATACTTAAAACAGCCAAGATGAATGGGCATAGTAAGCATGAGGTAAGTACTAAATATTTTGACATTCCATGAAATTGTAATTATCACAACCACCGGCTTTAAAAAAAATTTAATTAACAGGAATACCGTGGAGAGATAGGAAGAGATTGTCTCAACTGTGACAATTGTCCAGGCTATGTTCCACATGAATTTAGGTTTGTTTCTATCTGTTTTTTTTGTCAATTTCAAATTGTGAAAAATTGAGTCTTTATATACACTGTGTGGCTTTTTTGCTTATCCAGTAGTAATATATTTATCTAGCTTTGAAATTGAAATAGT
The DNA here is from genome assembly GCA_009869805.1 of Oncopodura yosiiana. Lineage (NCBI taxonomy): Eukaryota > Metazoa > Arthropoda > Collembola > Entomobryomorpha > Oncopoduridae > Oncopodura > Oncopodura yosiiana. The sequence continues at coordinate 12,512 of VCNE01001497.1, forward strand.
GTATGCTGTCAGTTTATATGGTTTTGAAAACATTGTTGTAGTAGGTTTTTTTACAATGTTGAAAATGAAGCTCAAGTTCACTACTACAAGGAATTCCAGCAAGAGACTGTGTGATTTATGAGATAGATTTAGCTTGAAATGTGTGGTGGCTTGGCTAAAAAAGTCTCCATGTAGCACATCAACATTTTACATTACACATGGTATAAAATGCATTCACTTTTTGTGGTTTTTTAGTTTTCAGAAGTTTAAACTAGCTTGACTTCTATACCATTACTCACACAATATTCCTCAAGTTATGCAGAAGCATGTACCACGTAATATGTAGTTTATATCACTTTTGATCTCAATACGATATACTTTTATAGAGCCATATATGTACTTTATATGGCGACATTATTTTAAATTCACCTGTCCTCCTGTCTTCTCATTTCCGCTGTAGTAAATTCATCAAAAAAGTACAATAGTCACTAATCAAGCTCAGTGCACACATAAATTGCATGTAATTCTGTTTGTACAATTGAAATTTGAGCTAGAGCAAAAGAGAGTTGGCACTCTTGCATCAACAACAATATATAATACTAGAGACTTTTTTTATTCAACAAAAAATTTTGCTTAGGAGATTAAACATTAGAGCATTTTGGGCTAGTACTATTCTATCTATTCTATATATTATATGAGATGAGATGACCATGAGAGAGTAAAGTTAATTTACTTTATTTCTCATTGTACTAGTTACAACTGTACTACTATTATAACGTTTGTAGTTAAAAGGCAATATAGGGTGGAGTGGATTGTGGACTGCAAAGCAAAATGATGAAATCATTGTTTTTTTGCACAATTTGCATACCATTTTTGTCAAACTACATAAAGGTGAGGTAACATTTGCAAACATATCATATTGTCTTGTTTAGTTATTTAGTAATGTCCAAAAATCTCTTTATGCTTCTCGTTTATTTACACACATGTTTCTTCTCTTCTCAAACTCTGGAGGAAAACTACAACATTTAACTTTAGCTTCAGAAACTTCTTTTTACATATTAAGTATAATAGTTTGTATAAAAAATGAATGGATAAATATTCAGTGCCATTTATACACTTTTATTGCAGTAGACTCGTACGTAAAATGCATGATGATATGTGATCATATGTTAAAGTTGAGATGCATGACATCATCTTCATTCTGAGCTTTTTTGTACATACCGACTTTTGTACGTTTTGTTGTTGATGTTGAAAGCCACTGGGTTTGAAAACAGAGGTACATAACAAAAGTATCAAATGTACTCAGTTCTCTACCTCTAGATTATTCGATAGACTATAGTCAATACCGTCTTCAACATTTTTTTTTGTAATAATAGAATTCTAAGAACAAATTATGCGACTTTCAAAAACTTCCAATGTAAACCATTTAATATATTCAATATTTCTTCTCTCTGTGAACTTTTCTGGCAAAGAAAAACTTTGTACTAACAACTTTTTTGTTTAAACTTTACGAAAGAAAGAATGAGATGACAAATTCTAAATTACGGAATAACTTTTGATCATATTTTTTTATCATCTTGTCATCATTTCAACTTGCTATATATTGGTACATAACATTGGCATCTGTCTTTGATTTGCAATGTTACGTAGGCGTATCGATAACATAAAATTAGATTGAACTATGGAACATATTATAAGATATTTTATAAAGATATATTGCTTATATTGAAAATAGTAATAAAATGTGTAGCCAGAAGTACTACGAAAGAGTGCAGAAATTTCTTTTGATGATACAACACAACAACAACACCCAACATTTTTTCTTAATATTATCGTATAAATATAGAAACATCTGTTAATAATTTATAACTTATTGGCAACAGTCAACTAGCTTTGAAGTTTTTCAACATCAAAGAAGAGTAAAAGACTTTTGTGTCTGCTAAAAGGCAAATTGAATTTATTAATAACTTAAATAGCTATTATAAAGTAAGCAATATAAATTCATCTTTGCTCATAATGCTTTTTATTCCCACAAGGTTTCTTCTAGGCTGATTAAATTATCATCTGTTAAAAGAATTCAATGGCTTGACTTGATGACGACATAAGTCACTAGATGAGAAGATGAGTTATTTATTACTCTTTTGGTGATGATAGAATGTAGTGTATAGAGTTGTAATATAGTGGTTATATTTGCCTTTGGAGCTGGACTCAATAAGTTGGCATAAATATCTCATAAAATATATTACTCTTGCTTGAGTTCGGCTTGACTTTTTGGTTTCAAGTTTCTGGTTAGGTTGTTCTAGTCTAATTGCATCGTCAAATTGACAAGGAGAAGGACTTTGTTGAGTTGAGTTCGAGAGTACCAGTAGTAATATAATATTTTGTCCTCTATACAAGACTCTCCCTGTCTGCTTAATGAGCTTGAATTTAGCATATATGAACCACCATGTGTTTGCATCTCCTGCTAACTTTTTCACAAGCGATATAACTACAATAATACTAAGCATGTTGATTTTGGCAAAACTTTTATGTCAGTAGCATATGGCTCTGTATAGCCCTGCTCTTGCTCCTTCCAGATAAAATCCTCTGACTGCAAGGCTAAATTGCAAGTCATTATTTATGAGGCATACATGACAAGTGAAAGTCTCCTCAGTTTATGAAAGATGAAATGAGATTTCCATATCATAGTACAATAAAGCCTTGTAAAAGAGAAAAATTGAGCCAAATAGAGCGTCTCAAATTTTTCATACCAACTTATAACTTACCTATGACAAGTTAAGAAAGAGCAATTTCATGTCATGCTATGTAGTATTCTGCAAATAATTAAAAGCAAGTGACTAAATTGTAAACTAGAAATCAGATGGGCTAATGCCAATTTCCTTAGGAAAGTTTATGGTCCAGGTATACTACATATATCACAAGACAAAAATGAAACATGTGTTTTCTTTTTTTACATATATTTTGCCAATATCATTCATTTTTTTGTAAAGAATGTTGAATACCCTACTATATTTATATAGCTCGCTGTCTATATAGATATCTGTATTGCACGCTTCAAACTCACATCTCATCCTCATGTCCAAACATTAAAGTAAAAAGGAAGAAAAAAAACGTAGGAAGACAGTCTGTCTAGCAAACTTTGTTGAAGAAAATCTCACTATTACCATATGGATTGAGTGAAACAAGTGTGGATTTGTAAGGATGAGGAAAAAATTCGGCATTTCGCCAGCCTCAGCCCAGTGAGATGAGATGAAAAAAACGCATATACTATAGAAAGAGAAGAAATGAAAATAGAGAAGCAAAGTCTTATTTCATTTTATACTCTGTGGTATTCCTTCCCTACTCGTTGGGCTTACTCAAGTTAACCTCACAACTCAACTCTTACAACAGTTTTTCTATTTTATAACTTCTTGATTCTCTTTGCAATTCTTTCTTCACTCCCACACAAAATTCACATCATTTCTACCATGTCTCTCAACTTTACTTTAGTACATTTTCACCTTTAATAGAAAACTTACACAGAAAACTTTCAACTTTTCTATCAAATCATCTTCAATTATAAATCCCTTGAAGACAAAAGTCTTTGGCACATTGTAAATTAGGACGAAGAGAAGAATATATTGTCTTCATTGTTGTTAGAACCAAAAAAGAAGTGTGTATATAAAAGACAGAGCCGAATGAGAATCGGACGGCCACGAAAAAACACTGGGAAAAGAAAATGTACTAGTGGTACATTGCCACACAGTCAAATTCAACTTCCAACAACTTTCTCACCAAACCAAGTGTAATATGTGTGTGTGATAGAGAAGGAGAGCAACAGCAGTTGTTGAGTTCAGAAGACTGTTGTATGTATCCTGTTGTTCACTCCGGATGAGAGTTCTTCACATTTACGTACACTTCTCTCTCTTACGAACATTAAGTTTATTCCTATATTTACATAGACCAGAAAGAGATTTACCAAATGAGTCTGTTGTGAAAGTGTGGCACACCTCCAAATCCTGTACAGAAAAAAACCAAAAAGCTACTAAACTTGCTATTGAACCTTATAAACAACTAAAAAAGAACATCAAGAGCAACATTTATAAGATCCCTACATAATTTAGTGTTTTACCGACATTAGCATCTCTCATTCTAGTGGATTGGTGATTGAGAAACTCTCATTCGTAAATCTTTGAGCCAAAAGTTCATCTCACGTCATCACTAACAGTTAAACTGTGCACTTGTTGTTGTGTCTCTGTATAACTTTGACTCTTTTATATTTAGTTTAATATATATATATATAGTGCGTGTTTAAAATCACTCAACGCAGTTACATACATATAAACTTTGAATCTTATATATAAAGAATAAAAGAGTTTTTGAACTGTGCAAAGAATAAAATAGTGAGTGTTAGTTTTTAGCAACAAGTGAACACTTTGCCAAAAAAAAGTTGCACTCATTGTACTACTGCTAAAGTTTCACGTGACTTTTGTCTATATATTAGTGACGTTAGATTCAATTAAGCGATAGTCTGTCATTCACGTGGTTGAGTGCATATAACAAGTAACTTTGACTTTTGACAGATTTTGAGTGATTACATTTGAGAACATATATATATATAGTTCATATATCGTGACTATATTATATACTTGGATTTTATCTTTTAGACAAGTTTGTTTGACTACTACGAGTAAAAATCTCAATCCATCCTTTCAAAAATCACCTTACAAGTGGAGAAAATCTTATTTACTAATGAAATTTTTTATCAAGACTTTTATTAACTCCTTACCGTTGTTTGTGAATATTGAATATAATAGAGCATTATAGAGAGCGTTTATAAATAGCTTCTTCTCTTCTTCCTTCTTCTTCACAATTTTAAGAATTTTTGAGAGTGTGATTTTTCTTCACAGTCTTAAAAGTATATAAACGGCATGCTCAGTGTGCTTTCTCGGTGTGGCATGTATTGACTAATGGTACGTGCTCCATATTAATACTTAACTTTTTCTGTGATTTTTTATATTAATAAGCATTATTATTACATTTATTATGTATTTGATATTTTGTATTTGCTTAGGCGCCGTTTGCTTTTGCGATAGACAAAATTCTGTTTTGTTTTTTTTGAAGTATTACAAGTTACAAATTGAATTTATTACTTACATACTTACAAGTAATATTTTTTGGAAAAGACGTAAAATATAGCATAATAATGTTAGATTAGATGTTCAAACCACATTTGGCAAACATATTAGAATTTACATGCCATAAAATCTACAGGCATATAACAGGTAGAGATGATGATGATGATGAAAAGTGTTAGCACCATAGTAAAATGTTAGTGGCACATGAAAAGAAAACATTAAGTTAAACGTCTCTTACTATATAACATGCAAATAAACGCATAAACACCTGCTTGACATTAAATTCCTTAAACTAGATTCTTCTCTAGAGAAAAGAAGAAGAGACACTCATAAGCATAAAAACAAGGTTGCAAATGTAAAATGGAACAGGAAGAAAACAAGAGAGAAGTAGTAGAGCATGACAAGAACATAGAAAGAGACGAAAGAACAAGAAGAAGAGAGAAAGCAGAAAGAGAAATGGGATTAGCTTTGCCTCATTAAGTAGCTCATATGAACGAGAAGAGCATCTTCTTGCTGTGCAAAACTTGACATAAAGAGTATAGTATAGCAGTCAACAATATTTGTGAGTCTCTTGAGACATTTCTCACTTCTTATAGAAAATTACTACTACATACATTTTGCCCTTGTTACTATTATCTTATGCTCTTCCTCGAGTTTGCACTCTACTAGTTCAAATGATGAGGACATGTTGTAGTATAAACGACTAAATGCGCCTCTTCTTCGCACGTCTTGTTCTTACACAACCAATCTGACATAACATTCACTAGTAGCTAACAATATATCCACAAAATAAATAAGTCTCAAGACCACTTTCAAGTCTCACAGAGACAAAAGGCAGGCTAATAAGAAAAACAAACGATGAAGGAATTTCTATCCTGGAGAAAGTTTCTATACAGTTGTGTAACATAAGTTGAAATGGACTCTTTCTCTCATCAGAGTTAGTTAGCCAGCTTCACTGCGCAACTTAAGCGGAAAATCTTTATTGTGTTTATGAACATGACAGCTTAACTACTTGCGTTTATATTACTTTATTAGAGTTTTGGTATGTAATTTCCTCACTATACTTCTACTGCTTCTTGCTCCTTTCCTCATACATACATATTATACTCTTTTGCTGATTCTACTTTATAGCTTTCTATTGGCCTTGTTTTCTCTTTGATTTGATTTCATCTGGCTATAAGCTTTATACANGCTCCTTTCCTCATACATACATATTATACTCTTTTGCTGATTCTACTTTATAGCTTTCTATTGGCCTTGTTTTCTCTTTGATTTGATTTCATCTGGCTATAAGCTTTATACATGCTAGCTACAAATTTGAAACTCCAAGTTTATTTTATTACAACCAAAGTAGTCATATAAACCTAATACTACAACAAGACTACTTTAATTCTATTCAAGTGGCACAAACTTGTCTATGCTAATATTATATGTACGTATGCATAATGACATCGTGTAAAATGTAAACTAAAACTACCAAAATTATAGAATATATCACTAGTCAAGTAAAGTACCAAAGTAATCAGTCATTTTCTAAATCTTCTCCTGACAGTAGAATCCTATAATACACTCAATATTATGACTTTACTACGATGTATCACACTATACGTATGTGGCCTATATATTCTTTCACAAATCTCCAGTAGCATCAGCTGCAATGAAAAGATTACGCAAAACATCAAAAAGGAAAAGGTCTTTGGTTAAATTTTGGAGATATGTTATCAAATGACAAAACCAATAAGCTTAATGGACGAGAATATAAACAGAGAGAAATGATAGACAGTTGTATAGTAGTAGAGAGAAGTGAAAGAGAGATGACAAGTAACACACTGCAAGAGCAAGGCTAATGCATTTTTAGATATTATGAAATGAAAATATTATGTAGTTCATAATATACACAACGCATTAGCTAATTTGATACAATGTCATGATATGTAAAAGTATAAACTACTTTAGTTTTTGTAGTCTGTACCTTTTTCTTTTTCAGTCAGTCAGTAAGTCAGTATACTTTAGAATTAGATGTCAAAAGTGTCAGTTCTCTCTGTAGGAGTTTTATTCATATTTCTAAAGTGATTTTTCTATAGCTAAAAGATTTCATTTTTCAACAGAGAAAGTGAGTTTTACTGTTAATTGTCAATCTTTATTGAGCATGAAATACAAAACAGAGTTTAGTACTTTGAAGCACAGTTAAAATTGGCCCAGTTTTATATTGTAGAGAGACAAAGTTTGAAATAAATGGAGAGGAAATGAACTAAAAAGTTAGTTCTTTCATGGTGCACTGCATTCCAGAAGTTGAGTGAGAAACGCATACAGGGTGAAAGTGTATTTCACCAAAAAGAGATTTTGTTTCACTATAGATGATAGTGTGGTCCAAAACTGTAAGTGAATCT